>JAHZNJ010002870.1:0-19917 GCA_027744475.1 Lepidocyrtus cf. sotoi NNG-2020 | reverse complement strand
CATAATTAAGAATTAAGAGTTAATCGAATCAAAACAGGTGTAATTAGTGCAGCATCGTAATTTACTTGTAAAAATAGGATTCGTTGTGTTTAGTTTAGGGGTGGTGGAGAGAGAGAGAGAAGAGAAATACTAAATAACATGATTTTTAGTCTTAAGGCGATTGCGATCATCATCATAAAAATGCAAAATGTGCAACAAAAACCTGACACAAGAAGACTGGTTCTAAAATAACAATGAAGGGCAACAAAAGAACATAATTTTTACTCTGTTTTGGGGCATTATGAGACATCTCGACATTGAATAATGATAGACTAAAAATGAAATCAAACCATAAACCACACACAGACATCGCACCATACAGAAAGCTAAAAGTTTTCTGATTTTACTCATTGAAAATGTTATTATGATTTTTTTTATTTTTACCAAGATTTTGTTACTGATTCGAAACTATTTTATTTTATTTAAAAAGTCGGTAAGATGAGTGGAATGCGACGGTTGACGGGGCTGAGGGACCATACGCATCCCTACCTTCCTAAATCGGATCCTTCTGCTTCCCTCCTTCACTAACAACCACGACACTAGCAGGTGAATAATTAAAATAATAAAATAATCTCAAAAACGTAATTAATCATTATTAATCCATTCTAATCTAATAAAAGTTTAATAATAATCTAAATAAATATTTATATTTATTCTTTTTTACAAGAAAAATTATGATTATAATTAAATATATTTCACGCTTCTTTTGTTGTATGACTGTAATCTTTAAAAATTTATTATCGTATATCTATCTCCTTATCATTATTATTATTAGTGTGATATAAAACAATAATCTTATTATAATAATTAATACATAATAATTCGGATACAAATTTATGTATTTGTATGTACTATAAAATAATCAATCGTTATCATTTCATATCCCAAATGATTCTTCAGTTTTTATGAATCAAATCAATCAAAATAATAATACTTAACCATCTCTACTTCTGATGAGGGAGTACTGCTGCTGCCGCCGCGGAAGCTGCTGAGCTGAGACAAAATAATAATAATTATTTCTTTCAAAGAACGTAATGCTTAATTAAATAGCCCGAGTGTAAATGTTTTACTCATTCATAATTAACTTATGTTTGGTAAATAATGAAAATGATAAACTAGTGAAAGCGAAATTTAAAAAAAACAAACAAAAGCACATATTATAACCAAGAAATAGTCCTTTTTAAAAAATTATTATCCGCTACTATACTGCTGATGCTGACGTTGCTGCTGCCGCTGCTACCAGCCAGAAGTAGAAACAATCCGAGCAGAATTTTAGTACTAAAAAATCTAAACCAAAAAGTTTTATTTTAGGAGAAAGATCACCTTTGTCCGAGTAGTTTTTATTTTTGTTGTTGTCGTTGTCGATGTTGTTGTTGATCATGCAGTTAATTTGCTGTCGTTGTTTGTTGTCTGTTGTTGTTCTATTTTTATAATTTTTTTGTATTGTTGTTTGGGATAAAAACGGTAAACAATTATTTATTATTATTATTCTTTGTTGTTTAAAAGCAGATGAGTTTGCTCTACTAATCCGTCTCACACACAACAATACGTTTGACCGTATAAAAAACGAAATCCACTTTTCTCCTTTACTTAAGTAATTTTTCCAGACCAACATTTTTTTTATTTCTTTCTAAAAATTAAGCCTCCTGAATACCCTTCCTTTGCCGAATGTGAATACATACCTATTTATGCCTCTCTACTCTTGACTCTTAACCAATCAAACGATACCTTACTTAACATCATAATCAATTACTTAAGCATATAGAAAGGAAACTTTTGCCACCTTAATTTCCTTCCTTTCCTGTTCCTCCGCCTCACCTCAAAGTCTTTACCTCTATGTTGCGGCGTAATCAACTTATTTTTAAGGGGAACTGCAGCGTGTTTTTTTTCAATAAGCCGTCACATCATCAAATCAAACAATCACACTCGAATCGATCCTGTATTCATTATTCGGTTCGTTCGTATCTGATTTCCATATTTGATGATGATGATGATGAAAATAAAAATGAGCGTGACAAAAAACAAGTAACTTTTTATATTCTTTTCCTTATTTTTGGCGAGTGAAAAAATCAAGTTAAATTTCTCTGTAGTTTTCCCCTCCACCACCACTTCCGTCCTCCTTATCAACAAAAGTCACCCATTTTATTGATTGACCCTTTTCTTCCTCTCTCCATCATTCATCAAATCAAACCATTTTCTCCAACACCACAAATCCACAATCACAACATCTAAACCACAGAGAAAGAGAGAGAGAGAGAAAGAGGGCCAAAGCCAATCCCATCCAATCACCACCTCCTCCACCATATCTGGGGCATGGTGAGACACAAATATGTGGTAAGCCACTATAATACTACTTTCTCTTTGGAATCATCATAGCAGTCATACCTAAAAAGTAATATTTATTTTTTCTCATTCTTTACGTTGATTCAAACTCTTTATCCATATTATCCCATCCATCCATAACATCCAGCATAATATTATATTAGTATAAAATATATATGAAAGAAATAAAAAACGAAAACGCTGCATTTCCCTTTTTATTGCTCTTTCCGTCCACCATACCGTCAGTCATCATCTATTAAACCACCTCCGTTATTGCCCCCCGACACCTTCCAAAAAGCCAACCACCATTAAACCCTTATTTCCTTTCCTTGCTATACATCCTTATCCATAGTGTCCCACCACCATCAGAAAAAATATAAAAAAATGTAAGTCAAGCCAATTCTTTTCCTATTTCTTCCTCCGATCAAGAACTACTAAAAGTAAAGTGTGTGCGGTTTTTATCTTTTCTCTCACTCCCTCAAAAAAAAGTTAACTTTTGCGATTCGAGTGAACTTTTACTACTACCACTCGTCTGCTTTTTGGTGTGAAGAAGTCAATAATAATGAAGTTGTTTGAAGTGAAAGTATTATTGTGTCTCTTTCATTGATATAGCTATAAAAAATCAAAGGAGAAAGAAAACAGAAAGAGTTTGCTTTACTGAGAGTTTTCCTTTTGGTAAAATGATAGTAATAATGATATGACGATGGTGATGATGATGATGGTACGGCATTTGTTTGACCTGGCATTTCATTTCACCGCATGGTTTTAAGTATGATGATGATGATGCGATGCCGCCGCTGCTGCTCTTTTTACTGCTGGCTTGTTATTATTGTCGTTCGTTTGCGTTGAGAGTTTCTTCTTTCTCTTTTAAGTTCTTTTTTCATGTGTAAAGTAAAAACAGAGGTGTCGGTTTCTCACACGTTTTGTTTTGCCGTGATTGAGTTGTTGAATTGACTTGAATGTTGTGTGATGGTTGATGATGATGATGATAATGTTTGCAGTTGTTGTGTGTCTACAGAATTCGATTCTCTCTAATAATAATACTCCAGTTTTTCTTTCTAGGTGAAAGTAACAAACGACAGGCTTTTCAATTTCATGATAAATAAAATAACTGCAGATAAATTAAGAACAACGACAGCAACAGCAACAACAACAACGATAAAACAAAAGTAATTTAGTTTTATTTTTGAGCTTATGCTACTCGGGGAAAGGTGTCAATTGGTTACGGTTATAATTCTATGCTATACTAAACGTGATGATGATGATGATGATAACGATAATGATGGTTATGATGAAATTGCGGTTTTATATTTACTACAATCTCCAACTTCCGGTTTCTTATGCGCACTCCTGTGCTGAATACTTTTATTTGAATTGATGCAATCAGATCTTTAAAAAGCGAGCGTTGTTGAGCGTTTTACCGTGCGTTGTTGCGTAATTAAACAATTTAATCAATTTGAATTAATTAATTAATTACTCTTTTAATAATAATCTTTGTAAATTTATGTATCAACATTGAACAAATAATTTTTTAATTACCAAAAACCAGAATCAATTCTAAAAACAACAAAAAATTCCGAAAGTTAAAAACTAACCTTTAAAATGTGGTTTTTTGTCTTTTTTCTTTTTTAACACTTTTTAGGTGGGAGGAGCGCAATATTGGAACTCTAACCAAAACTGAATGCCTAAAAAAAATCAAACAAACTCTGTTGTCTGTCTCTGTATGCAAATGAAATGAACAAATTCGCAGAAAGTCAGAACTTGAAACCTCCTCAAAGCAAAAACTTTTACTACTACTGTACTACTACTACTTTTACTATTATATAATACTACTTTATGCAAATGAAACGAGAAAACCAAAAAAGAAAGAGAAAAAAATCTTTGTTTTGATTAAACCAACTCATCAATCAGAAAATCACAAACACGTATAATATCTAAAACAACAAAATATGCAAATGTTTTAATGCAATGCAGATGCAACTCTTTTTTTTCAAATTTTGTACAATGAAAACAATTTATGTATTTATACATTATTATGCAAACTATGCAAATTAATGGTGTTGTGTTAACCATGCAATGCAATGGTATGATGTTATGAAAGAGGAGCATTGTGGTACCGCTGGCTACTCCTTTATTGATTCAAAAACGTTTATGAGATTTTGTAAACCCTTTCTCACACTATTATTCTTTCTTATTTAAAATTTGCATAAAAACATTTTATACTATCTATTACTACTACTTTTCTACTACTACCAACCACCTCTACACTTTTCACAGTACACAAACAAAATTAAAAACCAAAACACTTCTCTACCGATTGATTCTGGATTGATTAAACTGCTACTCATCTACTACTACTACTTCACTACTCTCCTCCTCATTCACCTGTGCTGTTGAAATGTAGAAAAAAAATCAGTTTTTGTGACTACTCCTGCTCTGCTCCTCTACTGCTACTATAAACTACTACTACTCATCTACTACTACTTCTCTGATGCTGATCTGCTGCTGAGAACACACCAGATTAATTAATTAAATATTTAAATTAATTATTATTAAATTTTAAAACTTTTATGCTATATAAACGGCTACTGATATAAATAATAAAATATTATTATTATGTTAATTTCTCCTTCATTACACATTATAAAAATATTCTTACAGTAATATATTCATCTTAAACAAGCCTAATTATTAGTAATTATTATTATCATATAAATAAGAAATATTAAAAAACTATGCAGTAATTACTTAATTAACGTAATAATTATTGTTATAAATATAATATTTATATGTAAAACAATTATTAATACGAAAACGTAATTAGAGTTAATAATACGAATATTAATTATTATATTACACTATCCTTTATATACATTATATAATTATTTAATTTACATAAAAAGATTAATATGACTTACGTTTAGTACTATGCAAATGCAAGCAACCAAAATCAACAGACTCAAAATAAGTAAATATGAATTTTTTAACGAGCCAGATACAAATTTATATTTAATTACTTGATTTTTAATTGTTTTCATTTAATCTCTCCCTTTTTTAATATTTTGAATTGACAAAATGGTGTAAAAGAACCAAAAGTTGAATTTGTTGAAACGAAATTGATGAGAATTGCCATAATATAAAAGATAATATTTTATTTTGATTGCAACTACAAAACTTTATAACTTTGTATAAACCCAACTGATTTTCTCTCTCTCTCTCTCTATCTCGGTTTAATATCTTTTATCCTTTTTATTAAATTCAATGATTGCTACTGCTGCTGTATAAAAACAAACCAAAAGTATTTATTTAAAAATCTAAACCGAATTTTATAATACATTTCCCAATCTGCACCTTTTTAATGATCTGATTTGCAAAAATATGTTGCAAACGCGTTTTAATGGTATGAGCAGACGCGAAAAGTTCTGAGGGTTCGTTGATTTATCGCAACACTTGAAATTAAAATGGTCTTTTCATTACCGAAAAAGTACTTTCGTTTTTCATTACAAAATACTTAAATTCAATACTTTAAATATATACAATCATCACACACGTGCTCTTCTGTTAAAATTCTTATTGAAATGACACGAAACAAACAAACAACGCGCAAAAAATTTATGAAAAGCAAACTCGAAAGAAAAGGGTGCTACTCGCAGTAATTTATATTTATAATTATTGAGAGAAGAAGAAATCAAATCAAACACACACAATGCAAATGAGAAACCTGTTGTTGTACTTATTTAAATACCTATAATTTACATATTATTATTACTATTACATCATCAATCACACATTATTATGTAAATGTACTACCACCGCTACTGAAAATAGTTTTTTAACTTGTATGTACTGTAAAATCTGAAATCCCACTAAAGCAAAACTAGAACTTACGTTTTATTATTAATATTAATATTTGCTGCCAGTTGATAAATGCATGAATATGGGAATGATAAGAGAGAAGATGATAAATGATTTATAAAACATGTCATTTGTTGTTTTTAAAATGTATCTCAAGTTTTTGAAAAATATTACTTATTATTATGATTTGTTGCTGCTGATCGTTTTACCCTTTAATAATTAAGTAGAAAATTAATAATAATCATTATTATACAAGCGACAGATACGTACGTACACGTAATTAATTACTTAACTTAAACTTAACATTTACTTAATATTGAAAAATAGTTCTTGTACTTGTAAGAAAAGTAATTAATTCATCTAGTAACTTACTATATCTTATACTTATAACTTCATCTCTCGATTGATAATTGTAGTGCCTTAATTGTTATATTATTACTTATATACTGAACCAGTGCTCGAAGAAAAACATTTTTAGCGACGAGAACAAAATCGTTTTTGTATATAAAAACAAATAATAACAGCTCTTTTGCAGTTTTTACCGGAAGTGAAAGCGTAAAAATGTTAGGTATTGCAGCAAATAACGTGAGCAATGGAAGCATTATTACCTTATCTTAATTACCATTATTAATCAATCAATAATCATTTCTAAATAGTTTTTTTTATTTTAACCAACAAAAGTACTTTGCACTTTATACTTATTTGTAAATCTTACTTTCCCCTACCCTAGTGACGTGTTTATGGCTATATAATATCGTTGGATCTGAAAAAGAACTCTCATAAATAAGAGAAGGCACTTTATTTAGAAAATATGACAATGCCAATTTTTAGGCATTTAAAATGCAATAGCGAAAGCATCAATCAACCATCAGCAGCTAGTAATTTTTTAGTCGAGTCGAGAAAACGAAACTTACTTATACGTACATTTACTTCTGTGGTGCCAGGAAAATTTTATTACAGTTAGGTATTATGAATTATTTATTTTTAAACATTGATTTTAGTCAAACAATACAAATGATTTTTCATTATACGCAAAGTACGCAACCGAAAAGAAAGGCCATTTTTATTAAAGAGAAAGCTATTTATACTCAATAAATATATTATTGTGTTCTTCTCATGAAAATATTAAAAGATTTCATTCTCTGAGATTACGTTTTTCTTCCTCAATCAACTTCAACTTTCATTATTTTTTAAAACCGTCAATATTTTGTTGACATTTTTATGAATAAATTCCAAATAGTAATAAAAAATGAAGAAACAGAGGTGAGCAGAAAGCAACCTGTTACAACGCAATAAGACAAAAAACAAACAATTTTATTCAATTCAAGCAATACGGTCAATATCTTAACTTTAAATTAATCATTGAATATTTCTATTATATGTAATCATGAACATTTCTAGCTGTAATTTTTAAAATACAAGTGATGATGCCATATTATTACTATAAGCTTCAAAGATGAATAGGTAGCTAATTAGTTTAATAAAATGTAATTATAATGAAACTTTAAAAACTAAAACGTATATCTTCCTGAAAATAGAAACTATTGATATAAAAACATTATGAAGAAAGACAACCATTTTACTGTTGCACTTCCTGCGCAAGTTGCCTCATCTTTAAAATTACTTAAAGTGAAACTGTTTAGCCTTGAATTGTTGAAGTAAAGTTTTTAAAACGAAAAGGAGAAGTCGATGAAGAACTGTTTTTTGAGATGGCCATCATGATTCATTATTATTAAAATGACGATGATCGGGATAATGATGATGATTAAAAATAATACTTTTAAAACAACAATTTACTTAGGAAAATTAGGAAAGACTACATAAATTTTAGAAATACATAATAAAATTTAATTAAATGGTTCAACATTTCTTATCACGTGAAAACAAAAACGACACTCACTCAAACAGAATAAATAATAAGTAAAAATACATAAAAAATTGAATAGGTAGTGCCTCCAAAAGAAAAAAGAAAAAATGGCCCAGTTAAAACTATTACGTGCAGGTTTTGGCGGCGTATCGCGTCGTTGGTAATTAAGGGACGGATAATGTGAAGAAAGTAAGAATGAATTATGATAATATTTTTTTCACTGGAGAGAGTTTCTATAAATTCTTTTTCTAGAAATTTACTGGAGTGAAGGGATGTTACATAATGAAAAATATTAACTTTGTGCCTTCCAGAAATTTTTTCATGGAAAAAATAATTTTTAAAAGTTTTCAATCAAATATGCATCGAGAAACAAACAAACGCCTCAGAAAAATAAAAATCTCACGTCAGTCGCAGCATTTTTAAAAAAATGATTCTCATGAGACATGAATTTTTAGAAAGAAAAAAGTCATTACATAATAAATAATTAAAATCCCCTTTTAGAAATTAGGACAAGAAAACGAAATGAACTTTTCCTCGTACTTAAAAATAAAACAAAATAGACTGTAGGAAATAAATTTTTTAATTTTAATTTTTAAACTTGAAGAAATAAATTTTTTAAAAATCAAAACGATGACTGTAAATACCATACCACCACCATTTTTTAAGAGTGAAAGTACTTTCTAAATCAGTATGTTCACGAAACTTATAGAAATTAGAATTGTATCCAACACTTTTATGTAGGGAATATATGAAATACTTAATGAGCTGACTTTGTATAAAAAGAGACTCGTTGTCACTTATTCCCCTTAAAATTGTGGCTTTGTGGCGAGATGCTCCGCTTCTCTGCTACTTAAAGCGTTTTATAGGTGCATAATATGAAAACGTGTGCATAAATTTTTGTCCCAATTATATTTAAGACAGTAAATTTGAGAGGAAAAATTGGTATACTTCCGATCTGTCTCGTGACATTTTTTATAGGCTAAAATTAAACAAAAACGGTACTATTACTCTATTCATTTTTAAGCAAAAAATAATTCCCGAATGCGTTTCTGAAATTAAAAATTTCCTGACGATTGTCAATGACCAATTAAAAACGGATCATGATTTTCGTTCAACGTTTTAAAGCAGTTGTTTGTAAGAATGTTTGAAATTGCCATTTTATTTTTAAAACGGAGGGTTCTTTTGAGGAAGAACCTTCGTCTTGGCTATTTTTAATTTGTAATTTTTGTGCCAGCCACACAAAAGCCATATTATATTAAATTATTGTTAACCATTTGATGGTGTTTGTACGAAAAGTACGAAATGAAATTATTACTGTATTATTCAGTCAGTCATGTTCATTTAAAACAAAAGTTTTTACAACGATTTTTACTTTAATTAAATGGTTCTTTCTTGTATTTATTATCATTGTTAATTAATTGTTAACATTTGATGTTGTGAAGACTCATTTGGCACAATAAACAAGCCTATTTAAATGAAATCTAAATAATTATACTATGAGTACATTTAAATAAATTAAGAAAATCTACGTTTATAATTCTCAGCTAATTATAAATATTCTCTTCTACAACCAATTTTATTATTCTCCTAGCCCCAACAAACCATTAAGCAGTAAAATGATGACATTTTAATGAAGCAATGATGATGAACAAGGCCTATTTAATTGTAATAGAATAAATAAAATATAAAATAATGCGTATAAAAATAGAACTAAACAAACAACAAACTTAAAAAATATAAATTATGTAATGATGATGATTACTATTGTACTCTTATTATACTATAATGTCTTAATGTAAAAAAAATAAAACTATGTCATGTCAATGTAATAATGATGAAAAAGGCCGGTCAATGCAATAAAAAAAGTGATGATGAATGATCATGAAATGAAATTCATGAAGTTTTGTGACAAATCTTAAATCTATGCAAAACGAACTATGCAAATTGCGTATCAAAAATCTGTCGTATCAACATTAATTTACTTAAACATTACTTGAAACGTTGTGAATCTCTGATTTCTTTAAAAATTCAAGTTGCCATAAAATATTTAACGAAAGAAAAATTGATTTATTATTTATAATTTTTAGTAATGGTTGAGCCCTTGAGTAGTTCTAGAGAAATGTAGTTTTGATTTTATTTTTAAGTATTAATTAAATGTATAATTTTTATCTTATTATGTTTGCGTTGCGTGCGAATGCGATGATTAAATATAATTATTATTTAAATTGTATAGTTAACATTATTATTTGTGTAGTTAATTTTGAAGCTTTATACTTTTAGGTTCTCTTTTGTTATAAAAAATTACAAGTTAAGTTTAAGTATTTTTAGAAGTATGATTTATTATTATGATTATATATTACTGATTATGTTGAGTTTTCTTTTGGAGATTTATGTGAGATGGGGATGGATTATTTTTACTCTATTCAGTATCAGTTCATGCAGTCTTATATATTTCTTAGTTTTTATCTCATAAACATTTAACCAGAGTTTTTTAGTGTTTTAAGGCAATTTTAAGAATTATTAATATTAAATTAAATCATTATTTATGATGATGAAGATGATCTGAAGAAAGAGATGATTAAATAGGATAAAACATGAATACGTATTATTAAATAAAAATATAGAATATTATTATATTATTATTATTTAGTTCAGTAAATGTATAAAGGAAAATTCAGTTTTTAGATGATTTCGACGTGTGAACTTAGAATTTTTTGAATATGAATGAATCGCTCAGTGCGGTGGGTGATTCTTTAATAAAAGGGCATGTGAATGCAGCATGTCGCGGTGGGCATACAATACACAAAAAATTTGAAGAAAATATTCGATAAAAATGAATAAATAAAAACAGTTTTATTACTGGAAAAAACTTAACAGCGAGAAATATAATATCACTTTTTAAAGTTTCTTTTGGACATAATAGCAAATTAAATTGGTTTTGAAATCAGTCCTGTTTTTAAAATAGGCTTTGAGCTGGCCGACGACGAATGGACTAATTCATTTCATTATTTAAACTTAACTTCAAACTTTCGTCACGTTTTCGATCCTTTTTCTGCATCGACCTTTCTACAAATAGTTTCGTATAGGAGCGGTCTCTGGACGGGTGCCTTGTAAGGTGATGTTTTCTCCAGGATTCCCATACAACCAGTCCCCAGATCCGCAGGCAGACCCATAATAATTGATTCGGAGACACCCGCAATGACGTCCTTCTGTCCGTGGTAAGCTGCTTCAAAAAGATGATCTGCTGTCTTCTCAAATGATGCCAGCATTAGCACAGATTCCTTCATTTTTGAAAGACCATGTCTGGTAATTCCTAAAACTTCTCCGCGACAAGTCATTAAATCTGCGACTAGGGTAAGATGACGCTTGTCCACGCTCATTCCGTGGGATTCCATCGTATATTGAATTTCCTTAATGATACTTGTTCTAAGGAAATAATATGAAAAAGAAACGAAAATTAAAAAAAAAACATATAAACACATCAGAAATAAACGTCAATTAACGCAACATAAAAAAATTCATTGCAAGTATAACATGTTCAATGTAAGCCACTAACCTTGCAGCTTCAATTCCAAGAACGTTTTGAATTTGAATGATGTTATTTGTGGAAGTGGTTACGTGGCATACACCCGGTGTTGTCAGAACGCCTCTGAAGTTTTCGCCATCCGCCAAGATTTTGTAAGTCCCGTCGGCATTTGCTGATACAATGGCACGATTAATTCCAGGCGTTCCCTAAAATTTAAAGCATAATAAAATGAAGAAAACAGAAAGTACAAAATAATTAACGGACCAAATAAGAAAATATAATATTAACTTACAGAAACTTGCACCTCTGGTAATTTTCTTAGCAAATCCTGCGCCATAAAATACATACTGGAAGTCTTAGTCTCGAAAGGAAATATACAGAGGAGGTGGTCAATAACACGGATTGCGTCGTGGTTTTTGAACTTGAACTTGGTCATTATGGCATGCGAAACGGTATCTGGTGTCAAGAGCTTCTTCTCAAGTTTCTTCTTATTTAAATGGACTAAAACGAAGAACTCCGTCGGTAAGACGATTTCTTCTATTCTATCACAGACTTCTTGAAGCGTGGTCTTTTGAAGTTGATTCTTGACCCGGATTCCAAGTTCGGGATCTTCACGAATCAATTTTGCTTCTATGATTGGCGTGGATATATTTTTAGACGCGTTGATAATCTCTTTTATTCGAGGAACACCGAGAGTAATGTTCATGGAAGCAACACCAGCGAAATGGAAGGTTTTTAACGTCATCTGAGTACCCGGCTCACCAATACTTTGAGCAGCTAAAGCTCCAACGGCTGTGCATGGTTCCATCCTCGAACGGAAATACTTCTCCCAACAGTTCTTAAGAAAATTGGTCAATTGTTCAGTGCGGAACAGATGAGCCATCACGAATTGTTTCATGTCCGTTTCAAACTCTTCACAGAAAAGCTGTGCATCTGGAGCATATTTAAGTTCCTTCCCAACTCTTACAAATAATCCTTCTTTATCCGTATTAGCCAGATAAGGATCTTGCCGACTCGGATATTGTGCACGAATGTTGAGGTAAGCTCTATCGAAATCTACAGGTTTATCTTTCCCTTCCATTAACATTGGATCTAGACCATCCATTCCATACACTAACTGAATTACATGTCCTTCAGCGTTTCTCACGGACATATCATAATGGCAGCATAAATCCTCTAAAGCTTTCACAAGTCTTCTCTGCATATACCCCGTTTCAGCAGTTTTCACAGCGGTATCCACAAGACCTTCACGACCACCCATGGCATGGAAAAAGAACTCCGAGGGGGTAAGTCCAGAGAAGAAACTGTTTGCAACAAAGCCTTTAGCTTCTGGGCCTCTGTCGTTACGCCTAAAGTGAGGTAGGGACCGTAAGAAAAACCCCTCCGACACTCGTTTTCCATTTAGAGCTTGTTGCCCCACACAGGCAATCATTTGAGAGATATTAATGTATGAGCCTTTCGAACCAGACTGAGCCATGATGAGTGGAGCATTGGTTTTATGAAGTTCTTGGACACAAAGCTTTCCTGCTGAGTCACGAATATCTGAGAGGGCCTTTAAAACTGCACCTTCACTGGAATCTAACGTCTCTGACGGTCTTGACAGCATTTCGAAACATTTATTATATCCTGTCATGACGAGTTGCCTCTTTGCGTCGACGAGTTTGGCACCAGGCGTTACATCACCAATCCCAATTGAGAATCCTCTGTTCATAAGATAATTTGAAGTGATTCTGGCCAATCTGTACATCGCAAGACAGGCTGCTTCTTGTCCCCAGTCTTTCAGTAGAACATAAAATACGTTTGCTTTCGCCCCAGATCCTAAAATTGCCTTATCCAACATACCAGCCATAAGTTCCGAATTATGAACAACCACGTAAGAATCGTTGACATCCATCTCTTCCTTAGAGCCTGAATAATTCTTTCCTTTAGCTCGCAAGTTGAGCTTTATTTTTGATCTACTATTTGGTCTAAATATTACGGAAATGAGTTGCTTCCCACTCCAAAGTTGCACTGGTTTTAGGATACACGGCGGAGGTAACTCTACGAATTCGCGCATGGATGCTGCAGCCCAAGAAATAATTCTGCAAGCTTCCACCTTTCCAAAGAAAAGATTTTTGTTTGTTAAGAGATAAGCACCAGTTAAAAAGTCCTGCGTAGCTGCGATGATTAGTTCTCCATTACGAGGAGTAACCAGGTTGGCTGCATTCTAAAAAACATAATTAATGCTCTAATAACTTCAAATTAAGAAGAGAACAATTCATAGATTTTTACTGTTTGCTTGAACGAACGCAAAAGTAACATATATTAGTAGAGTTAACTTACCTATATTTGATTCATAAAGTAGAAAATACAAAAATATTTGATGTTTTCCTCTTTACCTGCTTTCCTTTCAATCTTTGAACAAATCCTCGCCCAGTTTTCTTCTTTCCCATACTGACGGGCATTCCTGACATTTCTGAATTAATTACTAAAGCACACTGCATTTGTACGAATTCCCAATCTTCCATTATCATTTCCACTTTCGCTCCAGATTCTCTATGCTTAATTAAGACTTCGTTTAGGAAGCAGATTTCACTTAATTTCATTGTAATGTCATCCTCAGTGCTAAAAAAATAAAATAAAATCAGTGAAAACAAGCCAAAGTGTAGTGAAGTGATATAAAATGAATAAAAGATGACAATGACTTCTTACGTTCCTGCTTTCAGTTCAGAAACGACTGAAGGACGGATACAAATTGGGGGCACGGGAATCTTGGTTAAAATTAAGTCTGCAGGAGTAGCTTTGGTTCTCATTCCAGAATCGTATCCCATCAAAAGTATCGCGGCATCTTCGGATGATATACGCTCAAACAACGTCTTCACAATAACTGGCGTCAACACATCAATTGTTTCGTCAAGTTGAGTATACTTTCCAGTTGTACAATTTTCAAACTCCACTGGAAAAATACAATTCATAATATTTCATTTTATACTTAATATTCTACAACTTTTCTCTGAAATAGTAAAACAAAAATAAAATAGAAATAGCTTTTTTTTTAAACTTACGCTTAAATTGCTTTAAATCGTCAGACTTTTTGGCGTATCTGTACCTATCATGAACTATTTTCAACGTTCCGCCCTTTTTAACAACTCCATTAGGGGCTCCGCAGTAGACACAAATATGCATTTTCTTTGCAGCAGCGACAATCTTCTTCCGCATAGCCTTTTTTGATAGATAAGGTATATCCTTCCTTTGGGTTTTGCTCTTCCAAAAGTTTTTCTCTTGTGGGGTTAACAACAAAGATGCACAATCCTAAAAAGAGGAAAGTAAAGTCACATTAAGCGGTGAGTGGCGAGTCGTAACGGGAATCAAATCAATACTAAAATTAGTGATAAGTGAAGTCATTGATTACCTTGCAAATGCATTGTAAAATATTCAGAATCATCCCATAATATCCACAGTGAAAAACGGGAAGTTCCAAATCTAGATACCCAAAATGTCCAACACAGTCCTGGAGCCCCTTTCCACCTAAAAAAATACAATCAAAATATTATTTAACAGATAGATGACAAAATCATCTAGCAAAATATCTTTCTTCAAATAATATAATATCAATTTCACATAAAGTTACATACAGGTTGAGCATTTAGAATCCTTCCCGCAGGTACCCATTCTTCTGTCAAGCACTCCATGAGTTACTGGCGTCCTCATTCCATCTTGTTGGTACAAATGTTTGGCCATCACACGGATATGTGCCTGCCTTGCAGTGTCCTCTGCACTGCCTACAGAGAAGCGCACGGACGCTCTGAAATTTTAAAATGATTAAAAGCCTTAAAAATAGTATCCATCTTAAAGAATGTTACATTGAACATTGATTACATTTGAGAGACTTTCAACTTTTCTAACAAAATATTTTTCAGTAACTTACACTCTGTAGCAGTTCCGGTTATCACGAAATTGCTCCTTGACCATGTTAAAACTCTTTTAAAACAACTAAAACTACACTCTAATCATTAAATTTATAAACCCCTACCCTCCAATTAATTTAGAATTTTAAAAACGTTTACACGATTCTCAATGCACCCTTAACTAAAATTCTCTTTTAAAATCATCTGATGATGATCATCCCACCATTTTGTGATTTAATCACTAATTTCATTTTAAAATCTTTCTACGAACTAACACACATCCCATACAATTAAATTAAATTAATTCAATAATTTAAAAATCTTTACAAAAGAACACAATATTTAACCACTTTTCTTCAATGCTCTAGGTGTTGTGAAAGTTTTAGTAAAACCACATGGAGTTGACATCATCTTTTAATTTTCATCTGCGAAGTCCAAAACTGCAAAGCAAGTTTTTGAGTGTTTTGATTTTGATATACCCGGCTAGTTCACAAGCAGACCAGCTATTCAGCCAATGGCAAGCAGGCGAGGGTTTTGGTTCTCCCTTTTTGTTACACTTTGTTTTGTCCTCAAAGCAAAGCACGCATAGCATAGGTTTGTGAAAAGTGAGAAGAGACGGACTTTTGTGCACTTTTACGAGCCAAAAGCATTTTCACGGTGAGCTTGAATGTAATGTGAATAGCATTCTGCTTCTCTGTTCGTTTTCGTTCTGTCAAAAGAAGTTTTTTACTGGATTTTCTTTTGTTTTGTTCTTTTCCCCTTGTTTTCCTTCAATCCTTGTTGAGCTCTGCTGCTGTTGTGTTGCTGTACTGCGGAAAAGTGATTTTAATTTGTCGTCCGTTAGTAAAAAAAGTAGTGGGCCCTTTGGAGTTTTGTTGTGAGTGACTTTTGAGATTGTAAACACTCGATCTTCGATCAGCAGTTTGTTTTTTAAAAAAATTAATTAATTTAGTTAAATTTAAATAGTGAATAGTGCTAAAAGTAAGAAATATTCAAAATGTCGTTCAATTATGAAGAGGATTTGAGTAAGTTTAGTTTCATTACTTTCAATGTTTCAAAGTTCTGAACTGAATAAAATTGTTTAAATAGAACGAATGTGGTTGTAATTATAAAGGGGTAGGTGTAATTAATTGTTCTTTTTGTGTATTTATTTATTAGGTGCCCTGAAGGAATTCCTTTCAGGATTTTACACACCCTCTGCAATCCGAGGAATAGGAAAGGAGTTCAAGTATGCCCGACAGATCACTGCCATTGCAAACCGCGAGCAGGTGGAGTTGGTCGCTGACCTTGATGACCTGGAGATGTATGATGGTGACGATAAAACAATTACTTTGATTGAAAATATCGAGAAGAATGCTAAAAGGTAAAACAAAATACTAATTCTTGACTTCGACTGATGATTCATGATATTGGATATTTAAATGATCTATCAATGCGAAACAAGCTTAATATCTGCTATTTGTTTTGTATGTTTAGATACACGCATTTGCTGGGTGATGCTGTTGCAGAGTTGATTCCCGATTACCGAACTAGAGAAAATACACAGATGAGGGACTCATTGGATGTTTACATTAAGCATCGCTTGACTATTCAAGCCAACCGCAACCCGGCTGAGGATGGGCAGGCTCAAAATGCGGAGGCACAATTTCCAACGGAACTCATGAGACGTTTTGAGGTTTACTGGAAACCAAGGACTTCCATGAAAAGCATTGGAATTCGAGCTTTGAGAGCTGATAAGGTAAAAAACTAAACTTGTATTAAACTACTTTGTCAACCTTTTAATATTTAGTAATTGGGAATTTTGTGAATCGCAATCTAATGTAATTGCTTCTTTATTTTTAGATCGGAAAATTGGTTACTGTCCATGGAACAGTTATCAGAGCTTCAGAAGTTCGTCCTCTATTAAGCGTCGCAACCTACACTTGTGACAGTTGTTCTGCTGAAACTTTCCAATCCATCTCCGGACCAAGCTTCACCCCACAAGTTCTTTGTAACTCTGTATTTTGCAAGACCAACAAAACGGGAGGAAGGCTCCAGCTTCAAACAAGAGGCTCAAAGTTCATTCGTTTCCAAGAGCTGAGGATCCAAGAACAGAGCTCGGATGTGCCTGCTGGTCACGTTCCAAGAACTTTGACGGTCTACTGTAAAGGTGAAAATACTCGAAAGGCTACTGCTGGTGACCATGTGTCCATTGCTGGGATCTTTTTGCCACTTTCGAAACCAACAGCATTCCAACAAGCTGCTGCTGGCTTATTGACTGATATTTATTTGGAAGTTCATGTAAGTAAAAGTTTATCAGCGTTTTCTTTTTCTTACTCATTCACTAAACAGGACCAAGTAAAAAGGAAAGGAGTTTGCATTGTTAGTAATCTATCCTGGAAGTTTCGTTATTATATTAATGTGTTTTTCTGTTGGTTAGCGGGTAACCCTGCTTTCTAAGTGGGACGATGGAGAGATTGGAGGAACCCTCAGTGAGGCTGAATTGGCAGAAATTAGCGAGTCGGACTTTTATGATAAACTTGCTGCTTCTATTGCACCTGAAGTGTACGGTCACGACGATGTCAAGAAGTCCCTCTTGTTGATGTTGGTATGTGAAGAATTGACTTTGAGTAAATAACTTTAATGTCTGGTAATGTTTCTAAAGATGTAATGGGTAGTACACGGTTCAAATAACAGTCATCTATCTAATATTTAATCTGCTTCAGGTCGGAGGCGTTGAGCGAAATGTCGGAGGACTGAAAATTCGTGGAACCGTTAATGCTTGCCTTATGGGAGATCCTGGAGTTGCCAAATCTCAGTTGCTGTCCTACATCGATAGATTGGCTCCTAGAAGCCAGCTTACTTCTGGAAGAGGTAGCAGTGGTGTCGGTTTGACGGCATCTATTATGAAGGATCCGGTCACTGGAATGATGACTTTGGAAGCTGGAGCTCTTATGCTTGCCGATAAAGGTATGTATTATTTACTACCTTTTTCAAGGTTTTTTTTAAACCAAAGTGCTACTCATATATGCTGATTAAATAGGTTCGTGCATGTGACACATGTCATTTTGTGAATGTTCAGGTATTTGCTGTATCGATGAGTTCGATAAAATGAATGAGGCTGATCGTACTGCGCTTCACGAAGTTATGGAACAGCAGACCATTTCTGTGGCTAAGGCTGGTATCCTTACCACACTTCATGCGCGGACATCCGTATTAGCAGCTGCTAATCCAGCGTACGGCAAGTATAATCCAAACAGAAGTATTCAAGAAAATATCAATCTTCCTGCAGCATTATTGTCTCGTTTTGATTTGCTCTGGCTGATTCAAGTGAGTTATTTTTTAATAGTTTGTGTGATTGGATGAAAGCATCAATTGAATCGATTTTGATATTTTATTTTTGCTCTTTTTATTCTTTAGGATAAGCCAAACCAAGAGGAGGATTTGCGTCTTGCAAAACACATTACTTATGTGCATCAACATTTGCGTGAACCTCCATCAAACTTGAAACCGTTAGACATGAGTCTTATGCGACGTTACATCCTATCCTGTCGCGCTGTCAATCCAACGATCCCTCAATCTCTCAGCGACAAGTTAGTGACTGCTTATGTTGAACTCCGAAGAGAAGCAAGAAATGGAGCCGCCAAAGAGCAAACTTTCACATCCCCAAGAAGTCTTTTGGCAATTCTTCGTCTCTCTACTGCATTGGCTCGCTTACGGAGGTCTGATACTGTCATTGATGATGATGTCAACGAAGCAATTCGTTTGGTTGAGCGATCTCGTGATTCTACTAAACCAGGTATACTAGCAAGTGTTTTATTTGTTTCACAAACTTTCATAAGTATGAATGGCCTATTATATTATTTGTTTGAATATATTGAATAGCTCGTGAGGAATTGAGAAGGAAAGAAACGGACACAGAGAAAATCATTAAAATTGTTCGTCAACTTAATGATGCAAAGAAACGGTCGGAAGACCAGGACCAGTCTATAAAAGTGAAGGACATCAAAGATAAAGCTCGAAACGGTGGAATCAGCATGGATGCAGTTGATCGTTGTTTGGATCAATATGAAACTCAAAATGTTTGGCAGTTGAATCAGAACCGAACCAAGTTGACTCCAATTTCATTGGAATCATAAATGAGATGCCTGCTGCTGCTGAAAAACTGGATTATTCAGAAATAGGAACTTTTTAAACTTTCCGTTATTAATATTATTACTAATATAACTTACTTTTGCAAATTGATTAATAAATTAATACAGAATGTTAGATTAGATCAGAAGCTACGTATTTCTACTGTTGCGTTGCGGTGGTGTGTGTGTGTGGATATGAATGGTATTTTAATGCATGGACAAAAGAAAATATATGGAAAAAAGAAAGTGGTAGTTTTGTAAGGATGGATGTAATGAGGTTACTCAAAGCATTTTATTTTATTTTTAAGT
>JAHZNJ010002869.1:0-16481 GCA_027744475.1 Lepidocyrtus cf. sotoi NNG-2020 | reverse complement strand
TATTGGTGGTACCGCTCCGGGAATTGGTGTGATTAGTGGAAGTGTTTTGGGACCCGCCGGAAATATTATCTCTGTTCGTTCAAAGCCTGGTGGAGGAGTTATTCCGCCGCCTTTAGCTTTGCGAAGGAAGGATTCTGATCCGCTATATACAGAAATGTTGACTCATCAGTCAAGGTCTTTGCCAGGTGGGCCACCCATTCCGGGGGCGAGGATGAATAGGACCCCTTCAATTTCCTCGCAGGGGAATAATTATGAAAATTTTGTGAGAAAAGTGAGTGAATTAATGGTAAATAAGTATATTCATATTAAACATTAAGAGGACTTAAATTACGTTTGTCACATGTGAATGGAATCTACAACGATTAAAACGTACCATTGTAATTAAAAACTGTAGCGGCAAATTAATCTTTAAAAACTTATTTTTTTAAGGGCCACCGTGGATCCTCTCCAGCTATACGAACCTTCACTCCAGAAGGTCTCAGTTCCGGTGTATCTCCACCGGACTCACCTCCTCCGGTCTATTTAGGATCCCGATCTCCATCCCCATCACATGTAAGTCTTCAGAAAATTTCATTTTTTCTTTTCTTCCTCTACTCTTATTTCAGTTATTTTTAACATCACATGCTAGAATACATCACCAAAATAAATCTCAAAGCTACATAGGTTTTCTTCCAGAAACAGATATTTTTCCGTTCATATAAATTGAGTAAAAATGTACTATTTCTTCCAATTCTTTGAACTTTTTTTTGTCTATTTTCTTGCTCACTTTCACACTTTTCTCTAACATTTCAATCAATACTTTAAAAAACATGTCGTCGTGTGTGTAGCCTTTTAACCTTGTCATCATCATCGTCACTTTCGTCACCGATGAATTCTTCTTACTCTGTGTTTGACGCTTTTTTCTTCTTTCTTATTTGCACTTTGTTTGTTGGACGGACATGTAATGTACCGTGCAAATACTTTAAGGAAAAAAGAAGTGGTTTCACTTCATAGTGCCTCCTCATATTTTTAAAGTACAATTCCACATCACACGCAAGCATTCTTAAAACTTTTTAGTGGCTACCTGTTTGCGAGAGTTTGTCTAAATCTAAACTAAAGTTTTTTTTAAAAAAACACACAGACTTCTGCTTCCGAAAGCCTTTCAGTCACTCGTGTTGCAAGTCTGGCGGGAGTGTAAGTAGCTGGCCTGGCTGATATTTTTTTTCTAACTCTAGAAATAAAACAAAGGACTCAAGAGGATAGAAAGAAAGTTATTTTCTTGAAATTTATGTCAAGGCTAAAAATGACATCAAATTACTAAGGTTATTTACGAATTAGAAGCGATAATAAACGAGAAGAACACGTTTGGGGCAAAAAGAGAAAAAATTGCAACATTTTGTTACATTTTTTGTAATATGAGTCAGATGAGCTTATCAATGTACATTATTCATCGTTTCGCTGGTTCATAAATGTCTAAGACCTAAGTTGAGTATACGCTTAATCGTATTAAAACAGAAAGTTCTTAAAATTCTGAAGAAATTACACTTAATTTTAATACGCAAGTACTACCTGAGTATAGCCTACGTAAGTAAGATAGCCTAACCAAATCTGCTTTACTCTGGTTTGGTTTATGCAAAAGCTGAGGAAAAATAGATGAGGAGAACGCTTTATAAAGTATGAAAAGAAACTGATTAACTTTTTTATAAGTCTTCTTTTCTTGGAACGTCTTTTACTTACCCTTCTAATTTATTTGTTTCTCTGAGTTTCCTCTCTCATTAAAAAATTCTTGAAAAAGACATGCACTGTTGTTGAGGGAGAGAAAGTTTCTCTTGATGTCCCATGATAGACTCATTTTACTTATGCTATGCTTACTTCTTTTTCGGTGGGAGGGAAAAGAAATGAATAAATTGCTTTGCTTTTTTACTTAATGTATGTGTAACGCGATTGGAATTAAAATCTAAACGAGGTATGTATTAAAACAAGAAGTAGAAGAAAAAAACTGCCAAACAAATTACTTTTCCCTGGTACTATGAACATTACATACTACGTGCATAGCTGTTTCCATATTCGGGATAAATGAAAATGGAATTAATCTTCAGGTGTTTTATTGCAATGAAAAAAGAAACTTTTGTATGAAATTATGAATATCGGTAAATGTTAATTTCTTGAGAATATAATTTAATACTAATCAAATAGCAGAACATAACATAAAATAGTGAAATAATCAAGATGACTATAATTTACTTTTCTGTGTTTTAAAATTAAGGGAATGTAGATATCAATGCAATGGGTCATTTGTGTTATGTAGCACCCAAATGGTACGACTGTTATATTAGGTCCCATTTTAAATGAAAATTTTACACTCCTTTTCTTACCAAGTATCTTTTCTTATCGTTTGTTATGTAAGACAGCATCTTCTTCGTTGAACTCAGCATTCACAAAGGGAACAATAAATGGAAATCTTATGTAAAATCCGTGAGAAGACAAGTTTGTTTCAGTTTGTAGAAATCTTATTAAGTAGAAAACCCTATGACGTTGTCATATGCAAAGTAGCTATGAAAAGTAAAATTTCAGGGAGTCCAGTACAGTTTTACTAAAAGTTTTACTAAAAAAACTGCAAAACGTATTAAGCATCAACTACGAGACAAGCATTTGGCAGATTTCACTTTTTTCACACGACAGTAAACGCAGCAGGAAAGCTCTTCTCTTGCACTTTCTCATCTTCTCGTCTAGAATTTAAATTCAAGTTCATTTTCAAATGACAAAAGCATTTTCGAGAAATGATGGGAACGAAAAAAGTAGTTTTTTGAGTTTAAATTTAAAGGAAATCATAATACGGGCATTTTATGGAGACTGATGACATTCTATTCTGCTATCGCGTTTCATTTCTTAGAACAGGGCGCACTTTTCGTCAGCTCTTGTCCTGTCCTTCGTTCACAATCGGCTTAAATTTAGAGAGTTGAAAAAATACAGAACAAAGTATTCGTTTGAAAGGCAGGGCAGGTCTAGGTGAAGGACAAAATACATTGAAAAATGCTGCGCTGATTTGCTGAGTGCGTAGTACATGTACTTTGTCATAGTTTTCGACACATGAGTACTTTTTTCAAAAGCGTATAATTTAAGTTCTCTTCACTTTCGTTTAAAGTAGTTTACTTTCATCTCATATTCACAAAGTGTATGTTTACCTGTCATTTGACATTTTATCAAAAACACCACCGCTGCTTTCAATTTATTGCAATATTTTTTAATCTGATATTTTTGTTTGTTTTTACGTGATAATTTCTAAATTTCATGAACTTTTAAACAAATTACTGACACTTGATACGATTGTTAACGCTTCTGTTACTTTGATTTGTTTGGAAGTTTGTTGAGCAAAGCTAAACTAAACATGATCAATCGGGGTCATGCTGTTGCGGTGCTATTTTCCTTTAATTTCGTCTCAAGTTTAACCTGTGACGCATTTTTTCTTTTAAATTTGTTCAATGCAACCAAATTGTGCTTAATTTTATGTATTTTTGACAAGATATTTGCAATTTGTTTTTAAAAAGTTGAAATGGATCAATACAAATAACCAATTATAATTTAATTGCACTAATGACTGATGAATTATTGGTATGTCATGCAATCATACACCAGCCATTTTGCTAAAAACATTTAGCTGTTGTTTGTATTGATGTTTGGTTTGTAAGAGGGATACCTACTTCAAGATTTCCTTTCACTCTCGGAAGCTATTATTTTGATAGGTTCTTTTCAACTGGAAATTATTTCAATAGAATTGTTCGGCTCGTGCCATTCAAGGACAAACGAGAAAGTTTTAGGGAGCAACAACCCACTGTCTTAGCCTCTTCCTTCCTGTTACACATCCCATCCTTTTCCAATTGATTCCAAATGGAATTCAAATTAAATATGTAGGTGGTTATTCCATGATTCATGATACACTTTGGTTACAAGAACCTATATACCTATATTGTATGTATGTTTGATTGACAGAATCTTCGTTTTACGTTTCTTGTGTCTGATTCTTTTTTTAAAAGCAACACGTATTGACATAAAGTACATATTTATTTATTTCTCTTCTATAAAACTCAACGGTTTGATAAAAAGGGTACCTATAATTTTACTTTAAAATCTCGCTGCAGGAACGTTTGGTCTACTTGAGAAGCCCAGCCGATATAAAAATTAAAGTCGATAACATATTTGTAATTACATTTGGAAGCATTAAGCATAGATATTTCGCACTTCCCATTATCACATCGCACCAATCTTCATCGGTGGTTCAAAAATATGCAAATGTGTCTTAATTTGTTATTTTGAAATAAAATTGTAGGTGGTTACAATTTTTGAAACATGTAATTAACTACAATACTTGCAAGTATATTTTAAGTCTAGTGACTAATAATCAACCTGTATTACATTTAGAATACAATACAAAATACTTTTTCAATTGAAGTTTAAACATAACTTTGTTGGAACGTAATATAAAAAGTTATGACTGCTACGTATATTATTTTTTACCGCTATGCAACTTAATATAATGAGATTCTTTTATGGAGAAAGAAGAATAAAAAGATGATATTGAGTGACAATGAAAAATGCCTCTGTTGAAACTTTCAACAGAAAAACCAAGCAACCCCTTTTTAAAAAATTTTCAACTTCCTTTTAACCAACTGTCATATTCACACAGTTCCATCTTTACCTGGAACAGTTTTCATTTTTTCGCATGCAATTTTCAAAATGGATTTGACGTAACTTATGCTGGGATAGAATATAAATTAAAGAAACTTTTTAGAACATAAAAGCAAATTAACATAATATGTAAGTAATAGACAAATAGTGAATTTAAAGTAGCTTTGAAGGAAAGTTTTTAAGCTTGCAAGAAAATATTGTACATCAATGAAAAATTACTTTTTAAATATTCCATGCAGCTATCCCTATATTTGTAATTTATGTCAGGCAAGCAGCTTCCCTGTCTCATTAGATCTGACTGACGTTCTCAGAACAAGAAGAAAAAAAATATATATCGAAAGCAGCCTCATAGATCGTCTCAAGACCTGCTGCTCCTCTGTCTCTGGGGTTTCCGTTTTCTGTTCTTTTTCTCTCATCTTACATGTCTGAAGTTATGTGAAAAAGAATTTTCCTTTTTCAAGAAAATGTTTCATTTACAAAACGAAAAAAGTCTTTCATCCCGCTCCAACTAGTTTCAACGTAAAACATATAACAATAGTGGCGAAACTAGTCGAGCCAACCTGTTTGATAGTCCAAGTGAAAAAGTATCGAGTTTTTTTATTGCGTTGCATATTACATTGCGCTGCCTTTCCAAAGAGTACAAATTAACAGAAGAAGATGATGATGGTGATGATGATGCTCGTAGTAACGTATTTGCTTTCCCCTTCTGGGAATCAAGATAGATTTCACTCAAGATGGTAAGAGGAAGGGAGGAGGGAATAGCTCGGGGATAATTCTAGGTGGACACAGCAGGTCATATTAAGCAAGATCTTTCTTTTGGATCTTCCTTTTGAGTAAATCCAATTCCAAAATCCTGCAAAATTAATCCAATATAGTGAGAACCCATTCATCTGCGTTCCACCTAACAGACCTTTTCAACTATATGAGCATCATACAAGTGCATCATTCATTTAGAAACAACCTCCCTTGATAGTTTTCTTGCTTTTTCTTTCTCTTTTTTCTGTCTCTGTATCAAGTATTAAATAAATAATGATGATGGTGGGGTACAAGTACAAGCAAAGTTAAAGATAAGTAACGGTTTTTACTGACGATGAGCTGCGCCTTGAAATTAATACGGGAGAGAGTAGAATTATCTACCTATAGTTGATAATACGACACAACATCACTTGTCTTTCCAAGAAAACAGCGTTTTCATTGCATTTGCACTATCCATAAAATTGTAATAAGCTTCTCTATTTATATAGCTCTACAGTTGGTTTTCTCTCCGCATGATTTATTTTCTCCAGCTGGAAAACAAAAATCGAAGGAAGAAGATAAAAAAATGCTTTCTCCTTCCATTTTATTTATCCTTTTAACTCTTTTTTGTTAAAGTTAGTCAGTTTACCTAAGTCTACATCCAGAGAGGACAGAAAGACACCCACATTCACATAAAACATAAAACTGCTAATCTTTAAATTCGGTTGAGGAGATCGCAATGGGCAGAAGAAACTACTATAAAAACAATACCGATGCACTTAAATATAAATCCTTATACAAAAGACAAGACAAGACAGACACAATATGGGAGACAAAACATTAAAAAAAACTTCTTCGCTAAGAAGCCTACTTAAGGATTTCTCTGGGAAGTCAAGGATAAGAGAGGCTTGAGGGGCAGCAGGTAGTAAAGTAGCATTGATGAAGATTTCTTTATCTTTTTTGCTAGATAAGCAATATCAAAGTTCTTGAAGGTTTATTATTACTTTTTGGAGAAAATGTCATTGATTTTTGTACTAAAAGACTCACTGTTTTGCTCTTGTAAATGTGACAAAAATACCATTTGTATTCGATTCGACTTCTGATTGGACATTTAGGTCCAAGTTCGTACGTTTGATTTTGGCAGTGCAATATGTGCTTCTAAAAGTAAATAACGAAATAAGATGTTTTCAAAAGGGATAATTGCCTTTCTTCAGTAAAGTAAAGCTTTATGGTTTTTTCTGGACAAGACAATAAAAGCTGTTTGAGAGGTTCAGATGTGACATCATCCATTCTATTTATTGTTTATTTGATAGAAGAAAGAGAAAGGGAACGAGAGAGAGGAAGGAAACGGAGTGAAGTGGCATGTTAAAAGCTTGAGAAAACGGCCACTCGTCGTAAGTAAGTTAAGTAATAGGAAGGTCATTTCATTTCTCCTGCAAATAGTTATACAGTAAAATTAGATAAAAATGACGCTGACGCGTGACGTCAAGACCGTTTTGGTAAGACCAATTCCTTTCTTCACAGACAATATTCTAGCACTTGAAGAAACACATAATTTGCAAGCAGTATCTAAAAAATACCACTACAATAAGATGTTGTTTTTTTTATTTCAGTTGACGTTTAACCGAAATTGAGTAAATAGCTAGATTTACAATTTCTCGAGTCGAGCGAATGTTAGGTTAGCACGATATTTATGTAAAATTAATTAGACTAGCAAGTAGATTAAAACCACTTATTTTAAAAATTGAATAATAAGACTTTGATTAGAATTCGATTATTGTGAATTTGAATTGCACAGTAAATACAACATAGGTACATACTACATTACTAGATGGCTTTGATTTCTGATTGAATTCTACTTTTGTTTATTGTTCTGTCCTACTTGATTACATCCTACCAGATGTATTTATCTTGTGCTCGAAAAATTATTCAAATTGTGGGTGTCTATGACATGATATTGACATACGGAGTGGTAACAAAGAAAGAAAGAACCTGAATAAATACAATCTGGATAAAATGCAATGTCAAGTGTCAGTCCAAATGTTTACTGTTCTTGAGCTCGTTTCCTTTCTTCGTTTCCTGGTTCACAATCAAAGCAAATAAAATCATTGCAAAAACCAAAAAAATCTTTCACACATTCAGTTTCATTCAATTTCCAGTTTTTGTTTGAAAACATGTAACTCATGTGGAAAAGGAAAACTCAATTTTGTTTTCTGTTTGAAATTATATTACCGAAAACGAATATCTACACGAAGGACAATGTCATGATTTAACCTGTTTTAAGAGTGATGCCTGGATTTACTACAAAATTATTTTGGCGTATGATGGTCCCATCCAAAAACAAACACGTGTCAAAATTACTTTTGCATCTGAAAACTTTCTGCGTTTTTTTAAACTTTACCTTGAAACTCAAAACTAGGTATCCAAGTCTGTAGGTAAATGACGGCAAACAATAATATGTAACGTTCAATGATGTCTAAATTATTTCAAAGAATCTCGTTAACTAAACTAGAACATTTGCAAACATTTGCTGGTATTCCAACTTCACCTTGTCTCAACGGGATTCACTTCACTCGCTCATTCATCCATTCCTCTAACAAATAATCGTAATGATAAAAAAAATAAAAATTCCAAAAACCCACACTTAAATGTTTTCCCCTATTTTCCAAGAATTTCTTTGAAATTTTTGTGGGTTTCCTTTCCATCATCACTATCATCATCATGATCAACATTATCAAAACTTATCATAATAAAATGTCACAAAAGATTATTTAAAAAAAGATTGATAAGATATGAATCAGGTTTGTCCTCCAAACTCAACACGCTCGTTTACTCGTGCGTGTCATTATTGTGTGGAAACGAGAAAGTAAGCAAGCCTGTCGTTCATTTTAAAAAGATCTTCTCAGATTAAATAAATTTTCGGAATTATCATCTGCTCCTGTATAAAACCTTATAACGAAATAACGGATAACTAAATCATATTAACTAGCAACCAAAAATGCGCATTTGATGATGATGATGTTGTGAATAAATATCCTTCCTAATACGATTAACTCCCCATCATCACAGTTCCACTCCCTCAGTCTATTGAAATTGCAGTGTCCCAGGCTCCAGCATTCCTTCCCGTCATAATTTTTCCCCACTCCGTTCACATATTACGGAAAGTTCAGCAGCTTTGATAGCTGTGAAGTAGGCTCGTATTCTCATGGCTTGTTCAGGCTTCGTCGCCCCTGGAAGAGAGGAATGAATAAATTTATGCATTATAATATGGATGGTAGGGTAAAAGGAATCCTTTGATCTTCTTTGCTTCACCAGCTAATGTTGCTGATGCTGCTGAAGTTCATATCAATGAGCAATGTGCAGAGAGTAAAGCAATGAGGCCTTTGAATTGCCAATAAGAAGGGTATCAAAAAGTCAAAAAGGTGGAATTTTACAGAAGCAAATGCGAATCTTTTTAACATGAATGGAACGCAATAGTAATAAAAACGGGTTTCGTGTTTGCCAAGCTTAATCACGAAGACAAGCATAACATTAAAAACAAGTTGATGAAAAAAACAAACAAATCGGCTTCGTACAAGCAATTTTTAAAGAATTAAATTAAAGAGGAGATTGTTTTTCTTTCGCTGATGCAATCTTCCTCTTATTAATTTATGATGATGTTATGTTAATAAATTGAAGCTGCTGTGTGGAAGTTTATAAGTTTCCGGTTTCGCAATCTTTTACTGACTTAAGAGAAAAAAGTGATCTTTTGAAAATAGTATTATGCTGTGATGTTGCTGTTATGTAATATTCTTCTTTTTTGTATTATTCTCTTGAGAAATCCTTTCCGCTTAAAAAACTGAAAAATAAAGTGAAAGAACCGACGAAAAAAGAAATACAAAAAATACCGTAAAGGAAACGTTTTGCTAGTTTGTCCTTCAATTACTTTCAATCAGTTCATTTCGCTTCGCCTTTGAAGAATAATAAAGAGTCAATAATACAAAACCTGTAGGGGCTTTCTTTTTAGCTGCTGCTTTTTCTTCTTTGCATTTATCTCGCTTTCCCTTTCCAATCTCCTCTCGCAAAACGTGGAACATGGAAATAGACAAGGAACATGAAATTATACGGGGTTTTATCAAGTTTACTTTATATTATAAAAGGTACACACACAAAACACGGCTGATACTGATGGATGGATAACTTCTTTCTCTTCCACAAGAGTCTTTTCCGTTCTCTTGCCTAAATTCAGTGAATGTCTGCTCTGCTCTGCTCGAGTATTTAGTTAGACTTGACCTTGGTTTAGGTTTACTTCCCAGAAAGCTAAAATTATGAGAGGCTCTTGTTAATCACTCACTAGACGTACATACGATACATGCTCACGCTACCTTTACTAGCATTAATTTATTGGCCTGGGCTTTTATAACTGGGTCAGAAAAACGGAAACCGTTCTAAAGCAGAGGGTAAAAACAACTACGTTGTTGGCGTTGCTTCATTATTGCATTGCCTCCTCATCATTAATTTTGCATTTAGTAAACAAACAAGCAAATAAAACAAAATAAACACTACTTCATCATTGCATTGGTACTAAAAATTTAAAACAACAATATTTTTTACAACATTAATTAATTGGAGTGGACCAGTCAATGGAAAAAAGTGGGCACTTTAAACACTCTAGAAGCTTTTTAAATTAGATTACTCAACCGTATTCTATGTTTATAAGATTTAAAAAGCTAAATTAAAAGGTTTAATTTATACAGAACATTAATTTATTCAACAACTATTAATGATAACCAATCTTAGTACCACAACGAACCAACATCTATTTCATACATGCTCAAGTAAATCGTAAAAAAATCTTGTTGGCTTTGAATGGAAAAATAAATAAATATTCAAATATTTTTAATGATATCGTTTAAACACGTGTGCATTTAAAATTTTCTCCTTTCACTTTTCAGATGCGAACCATCTCCTACGACAAGAACGGGTCACCCAACTCATCTACGTCAGACATTCGAATTTCTCCCTTGGCCGAGTGTAAGACTCCAACTCATTCACAGTCCTCCCTAACATCTCTGAACGACAAGCCATTAGTACAGAGCAGGTAAGCGGAAAATTCGTTCCCCTTTTGTATTTATTCAAAGAAGAGTGAAAACGCTGAATCGAAAGAAAGAAGAAAGAAATAAACTCTCAAGAGAGAAAGAAGTAAAAGAAAATCTCGAAGAAAGCAGTAGAGTATTAATAATAAAATACCAAATCTGAACCGATTAAATCATCACCACCACCAACATCTCGAATAATGCATATTAATAAATAATATTATTATTATCGCTCTCTCGCTCCCTTCTTCTCCTTACTTAAGTATTATGAATGAATAAAATATTATTACTACGTGGGAAATTATTATGTGCAGTCATGAGCTATGTAAGCAGCAATGAACCTTTTCACTTTCTCTTTTCACATCCTCATCCAGTAAAAAAATCCTTCGTCATCATCATCGCATCAACTTCATCATCATATTCTTAAGTAGATATATGGTCCTTTAGCTGAAGGGGTTTGTCCTTGCGGAATACAATATATAATTCTATTTAGTTTTTTCTTCGGAGCAAAGAAAAAAAAAGAAAAAAAAGAATCAAATAATGAACGACTCGATGAATACAAACCGTACTAGTGGTGATGATGGTATGGTATTGGGTTGGGACAGAAAAAAGGATGGAGAATAAGATGATGATAATGCTTACAGAGAACAAAAGCAGATTGTGGAAGGAGAAGAAGCTTATTTTTATACTCTCTCCGTCCGTATTTCTTTCTTTCTTCGCCAACACGAACCTAATGGGAAAAATTCAATCATGTTTATACTTCGTGTGTAAAGTAAAGCGGCTCTTTACCCAGACTATGAGCATAATAATGTGGTGATGTGGTGGTGGTGGCTGTAGTGGGGTAGTCTATCTAAGCATCTTACATAAAAACCATTGTATTTTTGTATGGTGAAGAGCGTCATCATCATCTTCAGCGCCACCACCACCATCGTCTGTTTGTCTATGTTCATACAATACAATATTTTTATTTTGGTAAGTATCTAAAAACTAAGATGAATCTTATGCGGAATCTATGTACTTCTTTTCACAGACGGGCTTCTCGATGTCTGTCTCCTTTGCTGATTCCTCCAAAATCTCCGACACCATCTGACAGTTCCAATAACTCACCCGCACCATTATCCCCGTTGTTGGGGACTCTCCAGTTGGATTTATATCAGAGAAAGGATATGACTCTATTCTTGTCAAAAGATAAGCAACCTGGATGCAGCCCTCATGATAGGAATCCCCCTTTGGGCAGAGTTCACTATCGATTGAGATACGATCTTGATAAATCTGATTTACATGTGCACGTGATTGAAGGTAAGGAAAACAAATTACCACTGCCGCCGTCTCTGCAAAAAAATTTTATATGTAGAACTTCTGAACTTTCTCTAGATTTGCCCAACACAAAAATCTTATTTTAGTACTTGCTTCAAATAGAAAAACAAATGAAAATAAATGGGTCTACATTTGACGTTCCCATCGGTGGCTGGCATTTTGAGTTTTTTCTCGTGATGTTCAAATTTTCTTAAAAATATTCTTTAAAAAATCAAACGAGGTAAAAGGATATTCGTAGAAATAATATACATAGAAAAAGAACACGTGAAAGTTTATTTTTGCTGTTACTCCTACTCGTCCTTCTGATCCGGCTGTGAATCCTTTAAGTTCCACTTGGGCATTTCTCAGAAAAATAATTTTCAGGTTTTCACATGCCACCTGGTTTTTCAAACACAATTTGGTACACTCGTTTTGATTCAGAATTTAGAATAGGAAGAAAATTAAGGAAGAAGGAATGCTCGTGTATTCTACGGTATGTATTGTCAAGTCTGTTCTGTTGAATTTAAACCATTGCTTCAATACAATAACATTAATTCGTGTTGCAAATGTTATCATAAAGTCCAAACACATTCTGATCAAAGGAGCAATCTAGTCATATTGTCCTCATCATCACGTGTTTCAACCTCACAGTTGCTTCCAGACGATAGCGTTGTGCTAGTTTCCTTATGAAGTCAGTACCCGGAGGAAATAATATCTACAATCTACTGAGTAACAGTATTATGCTAAAATAAAATTTATTTTTACGACGTCATTTTTGTAATTTGTTTTGATCTACTCACAATCTCAATCATTCCTAAAGTCATTTACAATCTAAAAGAAGATCTGCAAAATGAATATTTTGAAATAGTATTTTGCATACTTCCCCAGGAAGTAAATTATTCTAAAAATGATTTTCACTTTAGAGATTCATTCCTTATCAAAATCAAAATGTAAATAACTTCCAAAACAACAACAACAATCCATCGCAGCACAACAGATCTGATCTTAATACGTCTTTGTTTTAGTTTCCTTTACCCTGTGTTCTGCTCAGCTTTAAACAAAATACCCTTAAATTGAAAAACACTGGAGTTTCTAAAAGGCACATTGACTTCCTTTAATGCCAGGCATGTTAATTAATGATGAGCACTTGCCTATACGTGTGCCTACTTTTCTCCTACACTTTATAAAATCATATGAACTTTCCGTTATTACCCTTTCTCTTTTAAGCTTCAGGTTGCACGGACAAAAACGTGTTTTTCTTTCTTAATATTTCTCTGCCTGCTGCTGATAGTGCTGATGATGAAATTTCACCCAGTAAAAGTAAAAAGAGAGGAAGGTCATTAATTTAATCTCACTTTTCCCTACTCATTACCAAATCCTCTTTAGTAAAGGGATCTAGTTTGGCTTGTAAGTTAGTAACGGAAGAGAGTACCTACGCAAGTAAATTTGTTAATAAAATACCATCAAATATACATTCTCTGCTTTTTAGGTATATTCTATCATCAACATCATGTTCATTTTCTGTAACTTATCTCTTACTTTTACGAAATTCTTTTTTATATCCTCATCATTGCATCAACTTAAAAAGATCAAGATATATAATTTTCTGCTCTCCTCTTCTTTCCACTTCAAAATGTATCCACCCAACAAAATTCGTAGCGTAGGTATTTGGGAACAGGAACTAACAAAGGAGCTTATTATTATTGTTACGGAACTTGGAAGAAGTTTCTCTCAACAAAAATAAACTTTTTTGCTCGTGTGTTGGTACTGGTTGCTTGGTTTTTCCTACGTAAGTGAAAGTTGTACGAGAAAAGTATTTATTTAATTATATTTTATTTTTTCTTTCTCAGGTTTAATAATTTTATAAGGGTAATTATGGTAGGAGGAAAGGGGAAAGTTGATATTTTCCTTCATTCATTACACATTACGATCAACGCAACTGAAACTTAATTTTTTGAAACTTTAGAAGCCATTTTAGTGGCACAGTGGCATTGACTTCGTTACTTTCACGAGCCAATCATAAAATCACACAATGGAAGCTTAAACTTCACGTTTTTTATTAATAATAAGCATATAAATTTTATTTTGTTGGTATTTCTTTCATTTGCGAGAATTTCACAATAATAAAGAGTTTTTTACTAATACCATGTCAAGCTGAAACTTACTTATAATATGATTCTGATCCAGCTCATTATTCAAAAGTAAAGAAACCAAAACAAAAGCCAAGCTACGTCGAAATATCATTATTAAACACGTTTTGTTTTACGCAAAAGACAAGCGATACCTGTAATTGAGGCACCCAACATCGTCATAGAAAGTAAGAACAAATCATGTTGAGTTCAACGTGACTTCCATAAAATAAATCTCACATTCCTTCTCGCTTTTCTAATCCACATTTTCTTGCACTTATGCTGCTGCTGTTATGTTACTTTACTGCTGCACATGCAAATCTTAAGAAGAACGTGTTGAATGAAACTCGAAGGAAAAAGGAGATTAAAAGGGTAACTTCACAACTATCATAACTAAACTACTCTCTTTAATCTTCAAAAGATGACATTTACAAAAGTATCATCATAGTTTCAAACAAAACAGTGAGGCAGGGCAGAAGAGGAAAGAGAGTATAAGACTCAACCGAGGATGATTAACCAAAAAGAGACACAATTGTTTCTCTCTCCCACTCCACTACTCTCGTTCTTCAATTCAATATTTTGTGTCCTTGTAAATTATATTTAAATTATCCGCTTCACAAAAGGCTTTGAGTTTGATGCATTTGATGTTGTCGACATCGGCACACAAAAATGGCTCTAAAATTTTCGTCTATTTATAACAAGAGAAGGGAAAAGAGAGAGGGCTTATTAAAAGCTCTTCTCTAGTGTCTCCTACCGTCTTCTGATTTGATTTGATGAAAGCTGTTCATTAGTTTTTTTCTATTTTATAGTACCTCTTGCAAAACTTGCAACAAAAGAGTTAGTTCCGCTCTCCTTGAACTTCGCTTGTTTAATCTTTCAAAGGGAACTTCTTCATGAGAGACTGAATGAATAGAGAATGAATATTATGTGAGTGAGTGGATCTTTTTATGTGTGTGTCAGTTTGATGAAAGAGTAGAGAGGAAAACGAAGCGACGAATGATGATATATTATATGAAATAAAATGGGTCATTGTTACGACACGTCGTAAGTAATATAATGAAACCTTTTCACTTTTCATTTGCCAGTCTCTCCCAACCCAGCCCGTCTTTTCTTCTAATAATAGTCGCAGTTGCTTTCAATGAAAGTCGCTGACAATGAGACATCATTTTATTTTATTCTATGTGAGGAGAGGAGAAGAGGAAAGTAATATTGGCCAATAGAATGTTTATGATGATGATGGTGAAATGAAAGGTTTTTTTGGCAATGAAATGGTGGCGTTGATGAAAACTGATGAAGCCTCACGTACAGCAGCGTTCTCCGTAATTTGAATGCACACACACTAGTTTCTCTGTAGATTTTTGTAGATTCGGAAAAATTTCTTTTGCAAGTGTGAAGCAGAAAACTAGTAATTCATCATTGTTTTGCTGGAGAGAGAAAAGAATCAAATTTGTGAAATTTGAGTGAAAACGAGAAAGAATCTAATAAAAAAATCTGCAGAGAGAAAAAGTCAGGGAAAGAAAAGACAATAAAAATTATGTCAACCCATCCCTATTAGTTCTGTGTAGTGTACATACCAGAGAATTTGATAAATGACTAGTGAACTCGAAATTAAAGGGAAAGTGACTTTCCATGAAAGGAAAGAAATGTAGTCTATTCACTCAATTGAAAGGAGAGAGATGTTGCGTGAAAAGGACAGGACAGTAACGATGAAAGATGAAAGCTGCCTCCTCAGCATCTTCATTATTTTATTAGCTTGAGGAGTGAAGCGAACTCGTTTGCTTGTCGTAGTCATTTTATTTGACAAGAAAGTCAAAGTTGAGGGGCCTACATATAGTGAAATCAATCAATACTATCTTTTTGGTCTGTGTATCTTATTCCGTTCAACTTTGTTTGGACAAAAACTACTTTCTATGTTGAAAAAGTGAGTTTCATGAACATACTTCAAAATGCCGAAGACGTCGATGTATGTATATATAATTGCCAGCAGATGAAAAATATTTCAACGGCGACAAATAAAATAATAATTTTTATTTGTATTATGGGCGTAGATAAAGAGGTGACAAGACAATGTGTAATCTTCGAATAATAAACTGATGTAGTTCGTAATATTTTTAAAATGATCATTCAAATTAAAATTAATCACTAAAAATATTTTTAATTGTCAGCTCACGACTTGGCAGGAAGCCAACAAGGTGGATTCAACGACCCTTACATCAGAGTATACATGTCACCGGAGGTTGACTCAAGGAAAAGACAAACTAGCATTCATAGGAATGAGCCCAATCCCTATTTTGACGAACATTTTAAGTTCCCTGTCTCACAAGATGATCTCAAAGAGAAAATTCTCATTTTGCAGGTAAGAAGGAAATTTAAGAAACAAAAACGAGAAAATTTCTTTTTGATCATCTTCCTATTTTCCCAGCAATTAATATAATATCTTTATCTTCAGCTTAAGCATTAAGTTAAGCTTCTTTTCTTTTTAACCAACTGTGTGTGTGTGTGTGTGAAATTATAGAATTCCTTTTAAAACATCTTCCAGGTATTTGACTACGATCGCTTTTCAAGAAATGACGTTGTTGGA
>JAHZNJ010002868.1:0-21294 GCA_027744475.1 Lepidocyrtus cf. sotoi NNG-2020 | reverse complement strand
AATTCAAGTAGCCTTACCAAGTGCAACCCATTGTTTCTCTGTGATTCGACCAGACAGCTTGAATTTGACATAATCATCCCCATCATAGTCCCATTGCAGCTGAACGGTAGAGCCCAACAGGTCTTTGCAATTTGAAAAGCCGTCATTAGGTTGAGATGAGCTTTTCTGTGGAATAATATAGTAGCAGATAGCAGATAAAGTATTAATAATTTTGATCTCATCGCAGCAGAGCACTACTTTACCACACTTACCATCGTTGGTTTTGTGTAATGCTTTGTACGAACTGTTGGATGTGGGTGAGGCAAAATATTGTAAATCTTATTTGCAGGTTGTTGCTAAATTATACCAACACCGAAAGTAGCATTTCCCAAAGTAAGCAAGAATCATTGAGAGAAAATAGACCCATACCATTTAACAAGTGAAAATAAATTTAGTATTTGATTGCAAAGAATTTTATGTGTAAGGATCTGAACCCAAACTCGTGCTAACACTAAGTTTTTGTAAAACTAACCTTCTTGATTTTGAATTTGTCCAGTGATGGTGGAACATTAAGATCATGTCGAGGTATTCTCACGTGACCAAAGTTGTGTTTATACCTAAACCGGGAGTAAAAACAGGTTAAATCCATCATATCAAGATTTAGTACAAATATTTTGAGTCGATTTGGTCAACCGAAAGTGAAACTACTTACGCAACACACCACACACTAAGCCAGTCAATATCGTAAACGGTTAAGTCATCCGGCAACTTCAATTCAATATCTTCCCCTTCATAACCATTTAAAACTTCCAAGGTTCCCTTCTCATTAGGTATTTTCCTTCCACTTGTATTTGGGGTTTCACCAGTTCCCACCTAAAATATTTACAGAAAATTATAGTATTAGCAAAGATGGCTAATGTTAACGCATATAATTTTTAAATTGGCAACCAGCAGTAAATTACAATTGTGCAGGTACTAAGTCGTCAGATTAAAGAAAATTCAAATAAAAAATATCCTTTTTGGGATTTTTATATCTCCAAAGTTTACCTGTAAAAATGTTTATCAGGTAATTTAATTATTAATTATGTGTAACCCTTTGCATTCCAACATATCAGATAATACATTTTCTTTGGATGGTTATCTTTTGTACATACCGTAAACCGACGGCACCACACTGAAAGCCAAGCGATATCTTTAATTTTGTATCCTGGTGGCAAATGGAGGATTAAGTCTTCTTTGTTAAAATTAGTTAGTACCGGAGGTTCTCTGTTAAAATTTAATACAATTTTATATTTTAACCGGAAAGGGTTGCAGTTGGACTCGTTATTTTGTGCATGCTTGAATTTCCCTACCTGTCGGCATAGTCTTCGGCATATGGAACAATTATACCGGAAGGATTAGGCTCTCCACTTTTCCCAATCCAAAAATGGGCATCTGGGCCTAACCCGTCGTAGGTAAACTCTTTAATGAAAAGAGTGTCCTCTGGAATAAGATTTAATTATTAAAATTATCATTTACTTGTGACATTGCGTTTACTTTGAATTGTGCAATTAATGTAAAATAATTTAATACAATTTCGCTGTAAAAATTTACCATCAACTCCATACACTTTCCCGGAAACTTTATGCGCATAAGTTGTGATTTGTCCGATAAATTTTCCGTAGTATTCTTTAGATTTTAATGCTTGCACTGAAATATCATCCAAGAAAATAATATTATAAATGACAAAGTATGAGAATATCAAAGGAACTTCATTTAATCAAACCATATTGTAAAATCTGAAGCTATATAGTTAGATGGCGTGAATAATCGGTGAGTACCCACAATATTAATTCGGCGATGCGTAATTCTGTTAATATATAATTAAAATAATTTAAAATCAGTTCTCAGCTTTAAATTCATAATAAGTTGTTTGTTAAATCAGAATTGCATACTTTACCAAATGTTTGAAAATAGTTGTTTATATTTAATCGTTAGATTTGCTTTGTCAGAGTTTCAACTTTACATCCACTTATCATAAAAATTGTTTTGGGATTTAAATATTGATTCCTTCAAAGATGAGCTTTACCTGAGTCAAAACTTTATCGGAATTAGAATTAAAATTCCAAATAAATCTCAAGCGTAACAATAAATTGATCCAAATTTTTATAATTTTTTCACAGCCCGTTTCTTTTAAATATTTTCATTTAAATTCATTCTTTTTTGTCAAATTGGTTATATTGGTATAAACCTATCGCACGAATACGAATAAAGTACGATATGGAGGCAAACTGCCTATTTAAAGAGAAAGGAAAAAATAACTTTCAGATTCAGTTTGCTCTGCTTAGCTCATCATATCAAAAAAGTTCGTAGAGAAAAAGGGAAATGTTTGACATAACGCATAGCAGCAACGCGTTCAACTTTGTATGTAGAGTTGTTTATTTTTGCAACTTGACTTTTTTAATCTTCAAAGCAAAGCAAATATAAATGGGTCGATAGTCAATATTCGTGTTTGTTGTTGTAGACTGCTTGTAGCCATTCAATTGTCTTTTTTTACATTTGTTCACTCATTTAGTATCGGTCATCATTTTGAAAATACTTGACTTGCGAATAATTGTTCAGTACTTACATTTGTAAAAAATGTATTTATTACTATGAAGTCAAAAAAGAAACTTTTAGATAAAGAGAAAGAGAGCCAAATGATGATCTCTAAAAACCCGTTGGGCACCAACGATTTCTATTTTTGAAGTTAGAAACAAACATTTCTGTAATCTGTACTCATGTCATGCATGCAAACATGATTGTTGTTATATAAAACATGTTGTAAAAAACTAAATTGAGTTATATTGATTTGTACAAAAAGATGCTAATAAAATTAAATTGAATTTTTCACTTACCTGAATTTGCTAATAATAGAAATATTGCCGCAGTTATTATAAATGCTGTTTGCACTGGAAGGGTCTTCCGGAATGGTAGCTTAAACCTGCTCACCACTCTTTCGTCTGTTTGATTTCCTAGATTGTCTCTTAAACTTTGCGGACGACACTTTACATATTGCATAGAAATCTTTGTTCTCCTCCTGTCCAAGCCCGTTGCTTGAGCTGGAATGACGCCCTCGTCGTTGTCAGCATACGCTGGTAATGACTTGTCAATTCTGACAATGTCCATGATGGTTGTATAGAATATAATTTTCAGCCGTCTTATGAGTAAGCTGTCAGTTATTTATGTGGGGTTTGTTAAGTCATGAGTCTGACTAAAGGACACGACGCAATAACTCTGACGGTGCAGGAGTGGTCAAAAGTGATAATGCAAATTGTCCATGCACACCAGCAGCAAACGATGCACACTGAATTAATAATACAAAGTTAATTTATAACAAACAATATGTTGCTCTTTGTATTCGATGGAAGTTGCAAGAAGAAGATATTGCAAATGTTCTGGACTAATCAGAAACTATTTTAAAGTCTAAAGTTTAAAACTTTAAAAATCGTTTATCTTCAAAATTTTTAGAATCATCCACTTCACTTCACAGGTTCCCCCATTTTTGCACAGAAACTTAATTATGACAAAAAACTAGGCTACGGATGACTGAAGAAAACAAATAAATGTTTTATATCACTAAATTATAAGTATTTGAATTAACTTTATAATAAGTAGATAACAAAGAAGCAGGCAAGTGTTTAATAATGTTTATTAACTCCTTTTGCTTTGTAAAACAGGATGGATTGCGGAAATTAAAAAGTGAGGCAACTCATATAATACACCACTCTTTAATGAGCATCTGCATAACAATTCAATTCAATCCTCTCTCTAGGAAATATACTAACTTGTCAAAACCAAGTTATATGTCACTTTTGCAAACAACGACACATTGACATGCACTGCACAATGCACTATTACTATCACTTTTATCACACGCAGCTAATATAAGTTTGCAAGTATGAGAATGTTATATACGAACTCACATAAATGAAGCGCCCCTTAATAAGTAGGCATCTGCTATTGTTGTACAGGTAAGTAACTCCTTCGACGCTCGATGTGTATTGTGCTTTTGTAACTTGTTACCACTTTGATGTAAAATTGTTATGTAACATTATTAATAATTTTCATATTTCAAATAATGAACAAGTGTGCAGTGCACGCACGCGAGTACCTACGTACCCTAAATATCATTCACAACAACAATCAGTGCACAATAATGCAACAAAAATCAATTGTTCAATGCGCGATGGCCAGTTACTTAGTAAATGGCGAATAAATTCGATTATTGTAATGTATCTGTATGGTTCGTTCACGAAATCGTTAATAGTCCACCACCGACAGAAGAATGAAACTGCTACACACGATGCACACGACAACGACGCAACAACAACGGCCCGCGTCTGATTGCTTCGATTAGTTATAACGTCAACTTGCCAACCAACCTACTACATCAGTTTTAGTTGACTTTCATAATAATAAAAGAAGTGCAACAATTTCAATATTATAATATTGTGGTCTTTACCGTTTTTTGATGCAAAATCAGAGGTTGGGATTTTCTTTACAAGAAATTGTTACAGTCGTGCTGCATCAGTTCAGTTACTTACTTGCATGTCGTATTGATAAGGTATAATTTTATTATCATCACCACGATCGCATTTTTGTCATGTTCGAATTTAGGTAGGTAGCTCGCGAATTGTGATTCTCTGCTCGAAGTGAAAATGCAAGTCTTTTTTTTTCAAAAACAAAACATTAAATGTAATGTAATATATCTAAAAAATTGAATATTATTATATGCAACGAAGATGGTAGGCCAACAATAATGGCAGAAAATAAATGGGAGAAGTTTAAATGTTGATTTTGATGTGATGTAGGTAAGTAAGTAAGTACTTAAGAGAGCCACTTCTTTTCTATACCTGTTTTACATAAGCAACTTGTTCAAGTGTGAATATTATTGAGGAGGATTGAAGAAGAGAGTTTATTTAAGTTTGATGTTGAAAGCGAACGGTAAGTGCAGCGCGCGGAGTGCAATGCAAACGCAAATCACATTTATTTAAAAGCCCTTCTTCCTTTACCCTTAGGCTCTGCGAAGAGCTTGATGATGACAGTTGTTGTTATTTAAAGTTTTATATGTCATTGTTGTAAGTAAGTAAACTGGGTAGAGAAGGAAGTCCTCTTTCTTGTGCAAAAAATCTCTTTTGCATTTTCTTACTTCAGCAGAACTGACTTGACTATTATACGGCGCTGGGGATATAGTGATGTGACGACTGATGATAATGATAGTGTTGAATGGTGACGGATGAAAGATGCAAAAATCCACAGCAAATCTTCTTTTCGTAGTGTTCGTTCGTTCGCTGCCAAAATTGTTGATATATTATTCAAAAATAGTGTTTTATTAGGTCCATCCTCAAAAATGTTTTTAGGCGCACTTCCTATATTTCACGTTTCAAGAGGCAGGAGCGAGCAACAGCTTACTTATTATATTGTAGTTACTTTGTTTTGCCAATTTTTTGAAAGTGGAAAATAAAATTCATTAAGAATGCATGTAGAACGTTATAGGCTAGTTAATGTGCATAATAAATACTTTTTTATATTGCAATTTGCAACGCGAAGGAAAATTTTTATGTACTTAATAAATAATGTGAATGTCTTACGCTATATCTTGTACCGTACCGAGGCGACGCGACGCTATACAGCCACTTCTTCAAACATTTATTGTCGGAATAAGCATAATTAGTTTGTTCAAAATCTCATTAATTTGTTCTTCTATTGTAGTCAATAGCCATTTTCATCCCGTGTTTATCTTTACGAGGATGCCTGATTAGGTATTATTATTTTCTTGGTACTATTTGCATTATTGTCATTATCACTGACGGTTTGTTATATTGGTAGGGTATAGGATATCTCCAGTTACCCCATATTATAGGATAGTGCCTTTACCACAGCATCGCATAGCACAAACAGTTACGACGCGTACGCGTACGACTCCCTCCTTTTCCTTCCTAAGTCATGTCAGCCTTCGTTTCCTCATAGGAAGAAATATAAAGTGCAGATAAGTATTATCTTTGTTGTAAAAGGTGCAGTTCATTTCATTTCATTATGTGCTGTTTGTTTAGTTTGTGCAATAAAAGTCTATTGAAAGGCCTCATCACTTTTTTCCATATATCAATTATATAACTTTTTTTCGTGATTTTGTTCAGAAGAGTATGTTATTGTCGAGTTTACTTTGTTATTTAGCAAGTCGATATTTTATTGTCGAAGTTTATTTAATTGTTTGTTTATTGTCAGTTTACATTGTTGTAGGATGATGGATGATGAAAGGGTTTACAATGTTGAATTATTGTCAACGGTTTGAAAACAGTGAAGGGTAAAGGGACTATTGAAGTTCCTTCAGTTCACAGTTCTTCATGTTAATGAATGATGATGATGACTCATCATGACATTTTATTTAGTATTTATCCAAGCAAGGATTAACTGTTACCTTGCATTGGTCAGGTACTGATGCTGTAGAGTGTATATTTTAAGAACATACTAAAAAACTCAAAAGTTTTTAGCCATTTTACTTCTGTCATCAAATTAAAAAAACATGACGCAATGTAAAGGCGGAGGAGTTCAAGCCCCTTTTACGATCGATCTTTCTTTTTACTTATGTAACGTTTACTACGCTTTACGGTTGAAGTTAAAAACTCATATAAAAAAGCACAATGAAATGTTGAGATTATTATTATGTGCTGTGTGGAAATGGAAGAGTATCATTTTCTTTTGGAAGAAGCACGCACAAAATCTCAGACAAAAACGCAGTTTTCAGTTTTTATCGTTTTCTATCCCTCACTGGCTCTTTGTAGTTTTGGATTGTATTGTATTGTGTTGTGTACCAGTCCCATTCCAAATTCCTCCAACAACCCATCCCATTCCATTACTAGTGAGGAGGAAGATATCGCATCGCAACAGCACGTTCGCTCGTTCTTCGTCTACACAGGGAAGGGAAAGTAAGAAAAAATATCGATAGAAACTTTTTCCTCGGATGGCTCTAGCTCCAGTCTAGGGTTCAGTTTAGCTCACTCGCAACAACTTCCCAGAGAGTGAAGACGACTGTTTTTCCTGATATGGGGCAAAACTTATGATGCAATGATGTGAATGGATGAGGGCTGTGAAAATAAACCTCTCTCTCCGTTGACAAGAGTTTTCTTTCACTGTGAAATATATTTATTCACTTCACCACTACTATATTATTGCTGTGTGCTATCATACCACACTTCTCAAATCACTTCAGTAGCATTGTATAAAATGAAAAGTTTCTCTTTCTTTCTACATAATACGTACGTACTTGAACTAAACTAAACTTCTTGGAGAAAATCTCCGTTGAAGTTGTCTCAAAAGCTTCGATGATGTTTGGTTGATGCTGAATATTGCAGGTATAAAGGAAAGACAACTGTCACTTTTATAATGCATCCATAATAATTGCTGGATTTACTGTTACGACGGATCGACGGGGAATACGCTTTCTCACATCAGTCTCTGAGCCCGGTAGACACAGACCTATGCAATCTTTTACTGCTGCTGCTGCTGATGATGATGATGATAATACCCGTCATTAGAGGAAATGAATGTGTAGAGCAGTAGACAAGTCAAGCTTCTTTCTTCTCTGGATAACGTCTCTCCAGAGAAAATAATAATAATAATAACGAGGTGATGATGGTAGTGGTGGTGCTGCTGGGCTTTCTTTTCTTTGCCACCACCACCACACACGCCACCCTGTCCTGTTTCTTGTATTATTTTTTTCGTTGTTCCCCCTCGCGTCGTTTGCCTTTCTGCTTTTAGCTGTCGTTTTTCTTTCTTCTTTTTTCTCCTTCCTGTTGTTGGCTTTTAGCAATAAATGCGTATTAAACGGCGAGTATTTGGTTTTGGTTTGCCTTATTACATAAGCAAGTTTTTTTAGTTGTTGTTATCACTATCGCCTTCTTGGACGATTGCGTCTATTAGGCGATGTTGCGATTGCGATGTTGATGGTGATGTTTCATCAATATAATTGCTACTATCTATTTGGATGGGAGTTTGTTGTTGTTGTTGTTCATCTGCATCTTGTTGTTGTTGCTGTTCTTCCTCCGACTCTGACTGAAAGTCATATTGACAAAACCAACAGCTTAACATCAACCCGGCCAGGCCGATAAGTGCCTGTGGTGGCAGGGGATAGGATAAGAAAATATTATGAAAAAACGCCACTATTGATCTCGCATACGAAACACTTCATTTGCAAGAAAACAAAACCCAGAGCAGACTTTAATCATTCGAGCTGCTGCTTCAAACTATATGCCAGCACTTAATGAATCTCATTATTTGAAAATTTTAATTGTTTACGTGGGAGAACAGCTCGTCAAATAAAACCACAAAATTATGGACACCTTATTTTTTATCTTTGTCATTAAATCCGACCCCAAAAAACTCACTTTAATGGCTGATGCTTGCACTGGTTTTGGTGCATTTGTTAGGTTATCCACCAGAAAATGATCACAGACATAACCACAGTCAAAACAAAGCAAAACATTTAGGATTAAATCAGCAAAAAAAATTCGTTTAAAGTATTTATCGTTGCGTTTTCCACAGCTCCAAAATGTTAAATTGATATTGCACCAATGCACATATTTCTGGCTCGTGGTTTGATTGATGAGTATGAAAGATACCGTCACACAGCTTCTTTTTCCTGTCTAGTCTGAACTGTTTGTGGTAAACAATTACTTCATACGCAGCAATGTAATGTAATGCATTCGTTCTTGCTAATTTCCCACTTTGCCAGATTGTATTCTTGTTTTCAATTAATGAGCATTAGATTTGATTTGGAATTTGGAAAGGAAAAATGCACTTTTCAACAGCGTAAAACTATTTTTCTGAATTTTTTATCTCTCATTGCTCAGATTTGAAGAACTTTTGTTCCTCAGCTAAAATGTTTTCCATATCATTACATTTTACACGGAGAATGAATGAAAATACAATATTAAGGAATGCAAACAAAGTGTAGTGAAAGGAATGCAGAGAGAAAAATTTCATGGAGGAGAGGAGAACAACTACTCGAAGTGAATTATAAAGGGATAATATTTATTTTTCTTTTATTATTACTTTTACTTTTCACAGCTATTCACTCAGCGACGACGACGACGACCAAGACTGCGACTCAGCACTCAGCTACTTATTTAGCCGACGTGTGATGGCGCATATTATAATATAAAGTAAAAAACCTAGATAGATGGAGAGAAGCACTTTCACTTGGCGTCTATGACTGCGGAACTGGTTTAAAATTACACTCCTTTTCTTTCACTTTCCTTATATAAAATAATATTCTTCTTCTTGATATTATTCTACGTGGTAGCTTCTTTTGCTTCTGCTGCATATTATATCTGCTGCGTGTTCGTTTCAAACTTATTCCAATCCCAGGAGCAGTAACAACAGCCCTGCTTGATGAAGCGTTTGTTCGGGTGAGAGTTTGTGATGATGATGTGATGTGGAGTAAAAGAGAAAGAAAGAGAGAGCGAGAGGGAGAGAAAAGGGAGGCTCTGATGTTCCATCATCATATCTTCTCCTCCAGAGAGAAAACGAATGCCAAGGGGTCGTTCGTTATTTTATACGTATGTAAGTAGTAGTAGCGTACTAGAGCGAGCGAGCGAGCGTTTGTTGTTTGGGACGGTGTACTATTTTCGCAGCAGCAGCAGTGGCAGCAGCGTCGTCAATAATATACTTTCACTTGAGTACTTTAAACGGAGAAAGGAAAAGAAGAAGAGGAAAAAGTGTTTGTTATATAACCAAGCTCCTGTGTGTTTCCAGGATTGGTTGTCGCACTGTCCTGGAGGCTGGGCATAATATCTGCAAAAAAAGAATTGTAAATCGAACAACGGAAAAAGGATAGAGAATCTGGCAGCGTTTTAGCATTATGGTGGTGATGATGATGATGATAATGATAAATTGAAGAAGCCTTATTGTATTCCTTTGGGTTCGCCTGCTCTCGTACTATTTGTAATTTCTTCGTGAAAATCAGCTCCTCATTATAATATCGGTGTTTCCAGAAGTAAAAGCAAAATGTTAAAGTAAAGACAAGTTTGTGAGTTTGATATGATATTATATTTTGCGTGCTGTTTAAAGATAATCCTTCTGTAAGAGAATTAAATTATGATAGGGAAAGAGAGAGAAAGGATCAGCTTAGTTACTGAATGATAGAAGGGAAAGAAAAAGATTTCGAATAAAATGAAAGGATAAAGCTATGCTGACTGCTTAAATACTGTATTGAGGTAATAGTATAGACAATGAATATGAATTGATGATATCATAATTATTCAACATATTCTAATTCAATTCTAAATCAACATATTGAACTAGATATAATACATAATTTAAAAAGATTAAATAATAATGAAAAGTATAAAAACCAAAGCATCCTGTGAGGTTAAAAAATAAAAACTACTTTGTAGATTATAAGTAAATACTTTACCGTTCGTTGTAATTACATAAAGATTTGCATATAGGATTATTAACGATACTTTTTAAAAATATGATTGGGCGAGGCAAATAAAAGTTTTCTAATCAAGTTAATAGTAAGCAATGTTTGGCAAAAAATTGGGCTAATCTAATGAAGAATATCTATGCATGCATAATACTATACTATTTTGAAGGAATGAAGAAAACACGACGTAATTCATGATTTGAGCTTTTTTATGGTTTTGTCTACTTGTCTGTCTTCTGATAATGATAAATAAAGGCTGTCCTGATTCATTCAACTAACCCACAATCTCCTCCATCTCGCATTAAAACAAGTAATAACAAACAAAAAATTCAAATCTGCATTGCTTGCAAGAATAAATTGTAAAACTGTGGGCTTTTTCAATATAATTAGTGGAACTGGAAACTTTAATTTAATAATGTTTTGTAACTTTTTAATACAACTTAACTCCAAGAACAAGAACGGTACTTTACCTGTCATTAAAATCAAAGCGACTGTAAACACTTTAAAGCTGCCCGTGAAAGAATCCAATCCCTAAAAATTATTTCCTTTGCTGGAGGAAATATATATGTATAATGATTGCTTGTTAGACTAAAAAGGTAGTCGTTAGCTGTTCACCACCAACTCATTTAGGTACTCTTATATGCACGTATAGGTAGATTATACATACAAGCTTACCCCAAATTTATCAAAGTATTATAAATGCTCTGATCTCAATCTTTTTTTTGCCAAATCCTTTTGCTGCGTACGTGACACCATATAGCTGATGTCTCCATTAATAAAGACGGCTTTACTGGTAAGCCTAACAAAATTAAGTGAAAAAGCCCATCAAGATTCTATTATAGTTCATTGGGGTGCTGTTTTGTAGCATTAACAGTTCATAGCTTCTTCCACTGGATCCACGATTCAACAACTAAAAACAAGCAGACAGGCAAAGAGCCAGCAGCATAAAATTTTCTCTCCAGCAGCATCCCAGCAGCTTAGTCAGAATAAAATACAGTTTGGTGGGGCAATGGCAATAGTCATTTATCTGTATATTATTCATAGGCATTCCCCATTTTCCTAACAAACTTTATCAGACTTTCTCTCCTCCAGATTTAAAATGTATTCTCTAATATAAAATCAGGAAGCAACAACATTCGTAGAGTAAAACCTATTTTTCAATGATTTTGTTTTCATTAATTTTCTTCTTTTCCTTTTTGTATTAATCCCTATTCATTTCAAGCCATTCTTCGTTTCGTTCCATTTTTTCCAATATGATTTCAAAGTTTACACGTGTATACGAGTTGAGAACGTAAACGATTTGTAATGTTTATCGAACCAAAGCTATGAAAGTTTTTTTCTGAGTAGTTCCCAAGAAAAGCTTGGGAGAATTTTACATTTTCAACTTTTTAATATACTCCCTGGCGGTGTAGTAAAAGAAGCTTACTCTTACTGCTTGAGTTGTCATCATCATCATAAACATGATCACGATCATGATCATCATCATCGTCAACATTTTTATCATCTTCTTATGAGAATGGGGTGGGGAAAAATATTCCATTTTGGGAATGTGAAACGTAAGCTTCCGTGAAAAAAAGCTGTCCCATTCCAAGAAAGACAACCAGCACATGTGATCTTATATAATATGCCTTTTTCTTTCTTTCTTTTCTCCCTTCTTCTCCTTTTTCTTATTACATTACAGAGAGAAAGTGAGAGAGAAGGAGAGTCGATGAAGGTAATTCTTTTCTCGGGCACTCCAAAAATAAAGTAGAGAAATCGAATCTTTCTTTTTTTCTTTCTTCCTCCCTTGCAATATTTCCTATTCATAGGGAAAATGCAATGAAACGGCCAGAGGAGAAAATAGAGAGAAAAGCAAAAGAGAGGGAGAGAAAAGAGAAAGGGAGAGTGAGAAAAGGGAAGCGAGTTTCTCAAGTGGAAATAGTATTTACCAAGAATGAGAAAGTATTAAATATACCCACTGCTTTCCACTGAATGTAATAAAATATACCCACTGACTGAGAAATCCCACACTTTTCCCCACCAAACACCTTCTTCCTTACTACAGAAGAGCAAGAGGAGAAAGGAATGGAATAGGAAGCCAAATCCAAACTGAAATAACAAACTCGATATATTCTTCAACCAGAAACTTCGACACTTTTACTTCCAGTCACTCCTTTCTCTCTCTCTCTCTCTCTCCTTCTCTATTTTCTAGAGTTTCAGTAGCAAAACTTTAAGCTGCATGTTTTCGTGATTTCCCCTGAATTACGTTTTTACGTTACCCTCTTCTCCCAATATAGTAGCTTAGCTTTTGCAATGAATATTTTGGTAGTTCGTATTAGGTTTTGATGATAATGTGGCTACAGACATTCATGCCAATCTTCTTACACATATCGGTTGCGTTTATAAAGAGAACAGAACCATATATACTTTATACCGATTCATCGTCGTTTCGCTCTCAGTTAGTTCCTGGAAAGAGACTTTTAGTTACGGGATTTGAGCTTACAGGATAGAGTTGTCTTTCGGTGAAAGGGTGGCAAGGCAAGACAGGAAGATAATAAAAGCAAGCAGGAAAAAAAACGCTACGATGATGATGGTGCACTGCAGTCTGCTTCGTTTGTTCGTTCGTTCGTTTCGAAGACTATTTTTTGCTTGCTTTTATGCTCCGGGACGCGGACGGAGTGCTATGTTTTTAAGGGTAATACATAAAATATAATACCCGTTTAAAATAATCACTGCCAAAGTAGAGCTTTATTTTATTTCAGGAAGGGAAAAGAAGGAAAACGAGGGGATAGTAAAAAGGCAAATGAAAAGTTTTATAAATTGAATTCGTGATAATAATTTTATACGCAGAAAACACATTACGCAATAAAAAGATTCTTTTGTGGATTCCTTTTCCCTTTAACGAATTTATGTAAAAAAAATTGTTTTTAGTGAAGGAAAGAAAGAAATGAAGAACTTTCAAACTTACTCAAGCCATCAGCAGCGTTACTTCATAATAAAATAAAAGTGAAAGTATTTTAGAAGTCTTGGCAGGTTTCTCTCGCTTTTTTGAGTGAGAAAAGGAGAAGTCTGTTGAGTACATTATTAGAGAATAGATAGTTTTATTTCCACAGAAAAAGCATCATAGCAGTAGTAGCAGCAGAAGCAACAACACAACTTGGTTCACCAAATAAACCAAGGAAAAACGTTTCTATATGGCGGTTAGCGATAATAATGAAATATATCGGGGAGCGTGCCGTCGTCGACTAAAAGAGAAGAGAAGAGAGAAACGAATCGACTACGGCGGTAGAGATGATGGTTTCATGGTTTCTCTTTTCGATTTTGGTAAGATGATTACATTCCTCAATCTGACTTTTCTGATAAAGTGGTACTGCTGCATACAAATACGAAGGATGTATGCATACCTACAACAAATCATTACTCAGCTTATAGGCAGGCAGAACAAGAGAAGCCTCAGCAGCTTTCTCTACTACAACATCAAAAAGAGAAAGAGACACCACACCACGGATGCTGCAGCTCCTGCTTGGCTGCTATTTGGAGTTGGAGGATGAATTTTAAGTGAAAGAATGGACGGGGATAGGAAAGGAAGTCGTTTTTCGTCGGAGTTTTGCTGTCCCGGGCCGTGTAATATCGAAATTTTACCATAAATACGCATCTACAGCTCGCTAGTCACACTGCTTCTGCTACAAAACAACGTTTTACTTGGAGAAAGGAAAAACTTCTTTCCCTTTCCGTGTAAGTAAACTTACAAGGCAAAGGCAGCAGCAGGGAAAGTTTGTCGTTCCATGGGATGATGGAAAAGGGGGAGAGAGGGAAGAAAATGAAAAAGAAAATCAGGGTTATGGTGATAGAATGATATCTCCCAATCCCAAATTGCTGCAATGCCATCGTATAAATGTACATACCTATTACTTACTCAAGGGAGCTACTATGTGTAAATCCTGTCCCGCCCGAATCGATTTTATTCAATAAAAACAAAATAGCAAACTGTCGAGTGGTGGAGTGAGTGCGGCAACAACTGGAGTGTCAATGAGATGAAAAAAAAACAAAATCAAACCTAAAGAATTCCGAATAAAAATGACAAAAAAATGCAGCAAAACAATTAAGCAGTGTTTAAGATCCGTTTCAGATTAGTATGAATTTAAACTTAAGATATAGAAACACGAAAAATATGATAAATAAATTATAAGCTTTTCCGTTGTATTGTCGTTCATTTTCCAAAATTGTCGTTCATGTTGTGACACAGATTGCAAACTATAAACAGTTAATGAATTATTTTGTATTCAAACCTTTTTAAAGTTAGTATGCAATACTTAAAAATAATTTGTAATTAATTGGGGCTATGCAAGATATTCACAGTTTCACAATATTTATCCAATCATCCAATTTTCCAAATTGTATTTTTACTTCTACAACAACATAATAATATTATGCATGAAAAATGAGGATTTAATCATAATTCTATTATAAGAATTTATTAGTCATTCATCATTACACGTAAGATACGCTTTGGAGAAGTCCGTTGAAAAAAATGGAAAGGAAAAAAAATAACTTCTTGACCCCTGCGGGAAATTGGAAATTGTCCCATGTATAGCTAAAGATTTGCAGATTCCCTAACTAGCAACTAATTTACGCAAACATAATTTACCTTAATTAAGTTTTGTTGATGATTTGATATGCGGATACTTATTGTTAGCACCAAAATGTCTCCTAATGACTATGAGAGCTATGATTGCTAACTTAAGTTAGGAAAGTCATGTCTGCTGTCTGTCTATACTCACTCTGGCACTGGCATTCTGGCATCCTCATAGTCAAATCAATAAATTGCATGGAAATGCTTGCCTATCATTTTTTGCAAGCCATTTTGATTGAAATGAATGCTACGCAACCATGCAACCTACATACGATTTTTTAACAAAGATTCAAAAATGGAAATTATGTGTAACACTTATCACCGACCAGCAATCTTAATTTCATTCAATCCAGTCCCACCACCACCACCAATAATTTTGATTTTCCTCACTTACTCAAACCAACTCAGTTCAATTTAGTTTCTTAAATAATTTTTCTTGTTAGTAAATTCCAGTATTCGATTTGCTCAGTTTTAGTTATTTCACTTTATCAAAATTCTAAATTGTCAATTCCCTAAACCACAAAATTCCAAGTTCGAGCACACATTCAGCCCAACAGCTTTAAAAGCATTGTATAGTGGTGGGAGAAGTCTAGTTGTCATCTGTGATAAAGCAAAATGGGCGACTGCAAAAACTGCGGAGGGGTAATTTACGCTGTCTTTTGTCTCATCATTCATGACGCAAGATTGTTATTAACATACTATGTTGGAATTTCACTGACTGATTTTTCTGTATTTGTGATAGGGCTCTTCTGAAGACGGACCCCCAAAGAATTTTCCCGGTTGGTTCATATGCCCTCCACCATCGACGGAGAGAAGTTATCCTGCTCCACAAGGAGTTGATATCGTCCCGATAAACCAAGGAGGACGAAATGGGCCTGCTGCAAAGGTACTTGTCGGTTTTTATGAATCATTTATTGTAAACCTTATGAATTTCTGGATTTAAATGAAAAGTGCTTCATTGAAACGTAAAATTGAATATTACAGAAAAAGAATAAGTTCCAATGTGGATCATGCGGTGAACAACCCAAGCCACCAACAAACGTAGCTCCAAAGATTAGTGCTGACTGTCCCATGGCGAAAATAGCTCGGACTCAAGGACTTGGTGGTACCTGCAATATTGAAACCGAGGGTAAGTCAGGAGGATCATTCATTCAAAGGATCAAAGATTTCTTCGGAATTGGAAAGGTAAAAAAAGTTGATTTTGCTCAGAGTTTCAGAGTTTCGTCGACCAAATATTTGAATTTGGTTGTTTTATGACAAGAAATGTGATTTTATTCGTTGCAGAAAAAGTAACAACGACTACTACGACTACTGCCACTGCTGATGAGTTGAAAACTGGAGATGGAAATGCTGAGGCGGATTTGATCTCAGGTGATGAACTAGGACTGTCCGCTATAAAACTATAAAATTAAATTCTAAAATGTAAGATGCAGCGAATCGAACTAATAAATTATCCGTTTATTATCATCACATTCCTCTGCTGCGCTATTGTTTGTCGTTTTCCTTTTTATAATTGTGCTAAGGACTAAAGGACGGACATAATGGGTTAAAGTAACATAATATGTACTTACATTTAAAACTATTAAGCTCATATAGTGACATGCATAGACAAATCTTTCGTTTGCATAAAATATCCAGCACCGCCATACCACTACTTATAATACTGACTTGTGAATTATGATTAAATTAAATTAGACTTAGTGTATAAACCCTGTTCTTGCATTGTATTTGACTAACCAACAAACGAGCATAATAGCAGCAGAACAAAGAGCTGCAAAAGGATTGAGTCAAACTTGCTTGAGCGTGATTCTGATTATTGTTTGCTGTGTGCTTTTCTTCGGGCTGGGCTTGATATATATATGTAGCGTATTACGTAACAGTCATGCGTACATCATCTGTTTCATTCATTTGTTTGTGCTTCGTACTCACCGGTTTATTTTTGTAAAAACACTCCGTTGATTTCTTTGCTCTAGCTCAAAAAGACGTGCAGAACGAAATAAATCTACCAATTAAACTGGTTTTTAAACAATTCATTTTTCCTTAAAGTATCTTAGTATTTTAAATATTCCACCGTTGCCAGTTACTGATTGACAGTGAAGTGAAGGACAATATTTACAAAATCATTTCTAAAAGCAGGAGGAGGTAATTTTATCCATCCCCGCGAATGATTTCCAATTGTGCCAGTTTAAATCAAGTCATTAAAAGTGTGAGTGTACCTAAACGAGTTAATGCTTGGAGGAGAAGCTTTAGTGTTGGAGGGGGTGCTACTGGAAGTGGGGAAGAAGGAGGTCAACACTATACACCACCACCACATCATCAGGCGAGGACTGACACCAATGAGCCCTTTTCCGGTTCCACGGACAACTCTCAAACGCCACATCCATCTTTTGGATACGTTGAATTTGAATTTGAAATTTATTCACTTGATTTCCCAAATGGGCACATTACATCAAGGAGCAAATATATTACACTGTCAATATGGTTTAAATCCGAAATTGGTTACATTACAATTTTAAATTTGTTATATATTATATAAGAAGTGTGATAAGATAAGATACAATAATAAAAAATTCAAGTTATTTTCATCACATTTTAGCATTTCTAATCACATCCTCAATACATGAGAGGTCACATAAACTTTCTTTATTATTTGTTATGATTTGATTATTTTGAAGAGTTAGGCAATGTGCCATAATATTCTTTTTAAACACGTTTTTAGAGAAATGATCATTTTTACTTTGAAAGACTGATTGAGGCAGCTGAAGCCATTCAAAGACGTTCATGACAAAGAGGGAGAAGATGAGTTTCAGATTAAATTAAACATTTTGGAAACATCATTAAATCATGTTAATACAATGGGATGGTCCTATGATGCGCTCAGAGCTGGTAACCTACTAAGTTTAAACTGTGTACTGTGTACCTAATTTCGATCTTTCATTAATTAGGTGTTAATTAGATGGAATGTTAACGTCGTTGCTTTATTGATATTCACAGGTGCTGCAGATTTAAACCTATCTGAATCTATTTCATCCTTGTGTACACCGTTCGATCTCGTCGAGTATTTCCAGCGTTCTTCAAATCAACAACTGGAAGCGCATCTAAAGAGCTTGGATAAGAAAGACAAAAGCTTGTATTCAACCTTGGAGTATAGACTGAAGCTGGTTATTCCATTCATTGATCGATATCACCAAGCTATGGGCCTATCTTTGGAGCCTGTGAATATTCCTCGAAGTTTAGAAGTCCTGCGAGAGCTTTCAGATAAAGTTTGTATAAATGGGCTAGGAGATTTGTCAACTGATGTGAGTTTTTATGCATATAAACATGTTACCCGCTCATTTCAAGCATTATTTATTCAATATCTTTTTTAATTAAATTGTTCTTGGTTATAGCTTCGATGGTACACTAAACGAACTGGAGTTTCCTCCATATACGTCGCCACGGAATGCTGTATGGTTCAAGATAAGTCTGAAGGCTTTAGAGAAACCAAGGATTTTCTGGAGATGCGTGTGAAAGATTACGAACTTGTAGAAAGCGTAGGATCAGCAGCATTACCTGTTTTTCAGACTGGTGTCATTATTACATTACTGAATATTCTGGGGATAAACAGACGACGATGAACAAGTAAACTTCAAAACTTCTACACTAGCATTAATATTAATGTGTGTGTCTAATTTTATAATCAATCTCAAAAATAGCAATGGAGTATTTTTATGCAATAAATTATAAATAGAAAGAAACAGCGATTTGCTTAAAACATTACTAGCGATTTTAAAAGCACAATCTGTAGAAAGTGTCGCATTATTATTGTGACTGTTGATTCCGAATTAAATCTACTTTTTGGTTATGTAATTTAATGCATATGATTTGCAAATATTGAACATAAAAAGCGATGAGGATTGTGCTCGACCCGCTATTCCTGAAATATTTCTAGTTCTTGTCACTTATTACAAAGCAAAAATCGTCATTCGTACACTACTTGTTTATCTGCAATTTACTTATGAACAATATTGCAGCCACAATGCATCGCGTCAACTTTTAAATTAACTGATCAAGCAAAGTGCAAATATGTGCTTAAAAAGCTTTGCGTGCCTACTCAAATCTCAGAATTAGAATTGCAGCTTTAGTAATTAATTACATTGCATTATAGCAAATAAACCTACTCATCTTCGACCTATCTGCAAAGGAGCCATTCCATTATTGCCAGATTGCCACTTGTTTTTTATTAGCACAATATTTTCTTTTTCTACAAAAAATGGAATAATCAACTGCAAATAAGAAGAAGAATCCTATTTTTTAAACAAAATTCGCCTGCCACATAATGCATAATGTGGTAATAATGTATTCGACAGGGTATCATCATCTTACCTCCACATGATTACAATCACACATCAAATGAAATGATCTTCTATCGCAAGAAATATTCATGCAAAAAACATAATAATAATAATAATATTATTTTTCAAGTAAATTATCAAATTATGCGCAAAGAAAAGAAAGGGCAATTTTTTCTTGCTATTCACTATCTGCCATGCCATGTACCAACCAAACCAAAGCCTACATATAAAAAACTTGTGCCAACGAGCTAATAATTGGATGATGATAGGTCACGCTGATTGCAATAAAATTTTTAGTACGTTTTTCATTTCTTTGTCACCATTTTGTTTGTGTATAAAAGCTTGGGATCTGTAAGAGAAGAGTTCAGTTCTTCGTTTGATTTTACTTTTAGAACATTTGTGCTGACTCTTCTTAAAATTTTGATCGAGATGTTCAAGCTCGTGAGTTTTAAGTTTTCATAGTTATCTTTTGTCATTGTCATTATTATTTAAGTCTGTCATATTTATTTAAAGTTTCCGAACCTAAATAATTTCTTGTGTGTTTACTGTTTACGTTTAGCTCGTCGTCCTTTTTGCCTTCGTGGCGTTGGCTTCTGCTGGAAGCAGCGGAGACGTTGATGAGGCTCTTTTGGCCCGCGTTGCTCAAATCCTTTCGGAGAACGAAAGCTCTGGTGGAGGTGGTGGCGGTGGTCTTGGAGGCTCTGGTGGAGCCGATTCCGAAGTTTTGGCTCGTGTTTCTCAAATCCTTGCTCAAAATGAAGCTTCCTCAGCAGCCAGGGCATACAGTCCACCAGCCAGTAGCGGAGGAAGTTTCGGGGGTGGAAGGGGTTCAGGAATCCAAATCGGAACACCAGAAAGGGCTGAGCGTATTTCCGAATTCTCCTCCAGCTCAGGTGGATCCGTAGGAGGTGGAATCCGTGGAGGTTCATCCGGTGGTTCTGGAGGTGGAATTCAAATCGGTTCCCCCGAAAGGGCTCAACGTGTAGCCGAATTCTCTTCCAGCTCTGGTGGATCATCTGGTGGTGGATTCCGTGGCTCATCTGGCGGTTACTAAGCTTTTTAGGCAAATACCTCCACAATGCTAGTCTGTTACTTTTTTGTCGTTCAATATGATTCACTTTTATAATTACATAAAATATCTTAAATATTTATAAGCCTGCTTCATCTTGTTGACAAAGCCTCTTCACGTCTAAACTCTAAACAACTCAGAGTTGAATAAACATTCTCACATTTACAGTGTCAACCAAAAGTCAATTGTTTATAATGAAAACATATTTATTCCGACAATAATTGTAGCCCACATGCTCTTCTTGACTCCTTTGCATGCACTATTCAAAATCTTAATGGATGGAGATGAATTTGACCCAGAAAAACATTGACAGGAGCAGCATATTACATTTAAACCAAAATAATTTTGCATAATTAAAATATTCCTGAAAAACTCACTTTTTGCTACTGTACTCGTAGTATGACCATTGCAATTGGATATAAGGTTGCATAAGATAAGATCTAATCAGAAAAGATTACAGTCAACAACTAATCAATTAAATGAAGATGCATAGTTTTTCTTAACTGTGTGTAGGCATTAGACAATTAGAAAAGGGCATAATGCATACCTAATTTATAGCTCATGCCTTGCAAAAATACAGCAGCTATTTAGTTTTGTTAAAGGGTCATGATGAAATTCTTTAAAGCGGCATAAATTGTTTGAATTATTATACCCTTTTGTCAATTGAAATGAAGATGTGCATTCAAGGACGTGTGAGCCGGTTTTTTTTGGTCTGTTATTTTTAACGCTTCTCTTCTCCCACTTGCCAAAAACTTGCCAAAAGATAGTCATTTATTAATTATTATTACAATGCGTTGATTGCGTGAGGCAACAAGTGTCATATTAGATTTGCGAAGAGAATCGGAACAAAACG
>JAHZNJ010002867.1:0-10022 GCA_027744475.1 Lepidocyrtus cf. sotoi NNG-2020 | reverse complement strand
GGGAGTTATAACTTTCTACTTCGGGCTAAAATACATAACGTAGAACTTCTGGCTACCATAGCCACACGTTTTTTGCTTTCGTTTTTGGCCAAAATCGGAACACCGTCTCTGTTCCTACGCAAACGTGAAACTCCAAGTTTGGGGCAAGATGAGATCTCATAGAAAATGAACCGGCAGTCAATTTCAATTGATCTCTTATGCACTATCAAGCAATATAGCAAAGTAAATGAGAAAATATAAATTAAAAAGAAAATGCATTAAAACTAAACAAATAACGATAACAAAATAAAATAAATTTTCGTTTTTTTAAAGATAATTGTAATTTCATGATTTTTATTGGTTTTCAGTACTAATCATTGATAACAGACTGAAATTAGCAATTAAAGCACTCAGCTGTTTTTTGTTTACTTTCTACACGTATGCGCTTGACGTTCACGTCAGGTCACGTTAATTTTTATAACTCAAAAGCTATACGTAAATACGAATACGTGGACATAAGCTTGAAGTATACGTAAAAATCTTTACGTGCAAAGTTATAACTCCCTATTTATTACGTTACGTTACGTTTACAGAGAGAAACGGCTCAAATAAAAAAACCTGTCCTTTTCTTGTAAACTTAAACATAAAATAGTCTATAAACGACGACAGTAAAATATAATTGACAGAATTTTAAATGAAAGGCATAAAATATTTACATTACACAAGATGGAGTTTTAGTATTTATAAAAACCAGTTAATCGTAATAGGAGTATTACCATAGGACCATAATAATATTTTAAGAACCAGAAGAAAGACCAGACCAGGTACTGGTTTGGTTTGGTTTTATTTTCGAACAGTTTACTTTACAGCCTACTTTAAAAATCCTTTTCTCATTTCTTCTTTTTCCACTTCTTGTATTTAACAGTCCCCAATTTACTATCCGTAAGGGAGTCGGATTTCCCACTTTCATAAAACCTTTGTGCTGCTATAATAAAAAATGCTTTACACTCTTCTACAATGCAATACTGACATGAGCGTTTTTTATCGAGTACGAAAACGAAGGAAGCTATAAAGCTATAATATTATTATAGTAGTCCCTCACTCACAACATTATTATTAAACTGTCATCCAGCAGATAATATTTAAGCAGAAGTAAAATCCAACCAGGTTAGCAGCAATAAAGAAGGAGGAAAGAGGAAGAAATAAAAAAATATTATTTATGTGGGAAATAGCAACGAGCATCATAGCACCAAAGAACGAACTGCATTTAACTGGAAAAACTGCCGCTGCTGCTGCTAGTCAACCGAGCAAATCATAAAAATAAAAACCAGAGAAGAAAACGTCGAAGAAATTTACTACTACATAAGTATAACTACATAGGTAAATGTATTTCCTTTCATTCGAGAAGAAAATCTCTCTCTCATAACAACACAACTCTCATCTCATCTTCTTCAGCAGACGTAAAACCTCTTTAGCGTTACCCTTACCCTACCTTTCCTTCCAACTTCCACTTCCATATTTCCATTTCCAACCGTATCATTACTTACTGTACAATAGCTTACTTCTGGAGGAGTAATATTAAGTAAGTGCATCATCATCATCATCATGATCATCATTCCGTCACCCAACAAAAACGTTCCTTCTCCTTTCACTCACGTCTTGTTCTTATGTCATCTTAAAATTTCTCCTTGACATGATTCTAACGGCGATGCCATAGTATACATATTTTGAAAGTAAATGGGGACTTTTTTTCATACTTTTTTTTACATCAGTACAAGAAACAACAACAGAAGAAAGTTCAAAAACATAAATATTTTTAATCCTCATGAAAGCAGGAAATGTAAAATAAGGATAACATTACTTTTTTTTAAGCTTTGGTCAAGTAATCAAGTAGAGCAATTTATTTCCTGTTCTCTTCCGTATTTCTTTTTTTCCTTTTTGCATGAAAGGTAAAGGTTTAAGTACAAAAGAAAGAGTCGTCGTAAACAGGGAATACAAGATGGCAGTCGAGTATAATATTTCGTTTGCAGAAGTAACTGAAGTAGTTGAGTTTGAGTTTGACTTGGCTTAGCATTACTAACGAAGCAGCGGTAGAGCTCTTTCTTCTGATTGTGTAGTAGTTTTTTCAAGTATAAAGAGTTTTGGAGTTGGACTCTAGACAGAAGAGCAGAAGAAGAAGATAGTAACTACGTGGAAAACAAAACTTGTTTTTCTGTCTCTAGTAATGGCTGGTGGAGCTCTTCTTCTTTCTTCTTTTCCTTTGTACCTGCACAACTACGATACTGCACTGCACGTTTTTTGTTTTGTTTGATTTTGATTCCTCCTACGTTTCTATTCCAAACCATCTGGAATCATTTGACAAGTACTTTTACGTTACATAATAAGTAATGCAAGATATTGACTGAACTGACAAACTTCTAAAACAATTATATCTATACCTACTTACTTACTTTTTCTTACTAATCTACATTTAGTTTAGTGTGATATTATTATATTCAGAGGAAATGACAAGCCACTCAAAAAATAAAATAAAACAAAGTAGCTTTTGAATAGGAAGGAAATGCCGTGTCATGTCATTATACTTATTTATATCACAAACTTTTTGTATCTCATTTAATATATTAGTAATCTTAGCCAATTTAAATGGAGAAAAGCAAACCAATAAGTGTAGCTGGCTTGGCTTTGGCTAATGTATTTTAGCGCTTACACAATCCTACTTTCTACTACTGCAAACACACAGCTTTGTCATTTTCCTTTTAAGTAGTAGTTCTGGAAAAGTTTTTTTCGCTCCATACAAGTTTCTGTAACTTTGTGTTACTTGTTGTGTAATATTAGGCATAGATAAGTAAAGTAAGTTCGTACGCTGCTATAGTAGTAGTGAAAAAACTGTTTTCAGGGAATGGCTATGCAATGCTGTGCTTGATGTTGCTTTTACCGTGTAAGGAGGAATGGAATTCTGACTTGAGCTTTTTTGTACTAAAAGAAAAAAGCTGGAGAGAAAATGAGAATGCCTTCTTTTTTTAAGCTAAAGCTAAAGCTAAAACCATGCCATAGCCAACCAACCATCATAGCATTTTATATTTATATTACACATCCTAGCATAGTCGTCGTAGTCCTCCTCTCCTCCCAATCATCATCTTTCTCCTCTCTCTACTCCCATAAAGTTCGCTTTCGCTTCTTCTTTTCCACTTTGTTCTACATTACAATCAGTTGATTCGACTCCTTCATTTTCATAGCGTATCTTCATCACTACTACTACGAGCGATGCGATGGCGATCATCACATCACTACTTCTGCTGCTACACGACATTACATCCATCCATAGTAGTAGAGGAGGAATAATCTGCCTGATGGTGAACTGATGTGATAGTGATGCTGATGATGGTGATGGAGAAAGAGGATGGCAGCAGACTGTGTGACTAGAACTCCAGTAAAGGACAAAAATTCAACCCAGCTAGTATTCAGCTTCAGTCTTCTCCTGTAACTTCACAAGTCCATACGTACGTACAACAGCAGTCCGTCTTGTGTTTGGTGTGGTGATGGTTTTGTTCTAAAAACAAAAACAAGTCTTGTCGAGAAAAGAAAGAAAAAAATTGCAGTAAACAGCTAAAGCAAAAGCAGCATCGCCGTTTTCATTGCAAAATAAAACTGGTCTATAGTAGCGTGTGTAATAAACGCTGCTGTTGTTGTTGTTGGTAGGCAGTGGAAGTCTTATGGAAACGGAGTCCTTTTCCCCCACGGATTTCACTTATAGTTAGTTAGTCAGACTGGAGAAGGAATCGAAATAAGAATGAGCTGTAGTGGATGGAAGTGAAGTAGTAGACGTGGATGTTGTGGAGAAAGCAGCTGACTTTAGGAGAAAGTTCCAACTCTAATTTTCTTCCTCTTTTTCAACTTATAAAAAAGCAGTTCCACTACTGCTGCTTCAGAGTTTTTATTTGGTGAAGAAGAAAAAGAAGAAATATAAAAGAGTGGACATTATTTTTGTAGATATATTTGTACATTATATTAAAAGTACTTCATACTTAAACTTTAATAACAAAAAAAATATTTTTTGGATAAGGATAAGATACGAGCGAGCAAGGTAAAATATAATTTTTTCTTCTTTATTTAATTACACAATCCTATACATTATCCAATTTCATATACGTAGTAAGCTGTCTTTCTCTCTCTCTTTCTCTCTCTCAACTGGATTAAGTATAATTCCCCACACTACTTTTAACTAATTCTTTTTTTGTTTTGGGTTCTTCTTCTTCTGACTCTGACACTCACAAAATTGATAAGCTTTTTAACAATTTCATTTAGTTTCATTTCAAGGGAAAAGAGCTTAATCCTGTCATTTCTCTTCTCTCATGGTGTGACATAGCTTTATAGAATTACATAGTTTCTTTCTAAAACGTTAGAGTAAAAGCATAATAATAACGCAGCAGCGGCAGAAAGAAGCAACAGCAACAGCAAGAACAGCAGCAGCAGTAGCAGCAGTTGTTGTTTGATATGTGAGTGAGATGGAACGAAACAAAACTCATTTATTTTCATTCTACCCCAACAATACCAACAACAGCTACTATAAATGATAAGTTAAATATTATATTTTATCCTTCTTCATATAAAGCTCGAGAGAAGTTTTACTTTTACTTTAACAGGCAAAGCAGCATTAATAAACCGCATCACATCACAAAACTCTTCTTTTTTACTTTACTAGTAGCCCGCAGTAATATGGTAGGAGGAAGAAACCTACATGAAAATTTTCTCCTTTCCTTGAGGGGTCTTGTCGTTTTGACCTGATTTTCTCCAGCTGGATTTCCGGATTGTTGTACTTTTACTCAATTTTCCTTACGACTACGGACTGCTGCTTTTGCTATTTCTATTTCATCGTTAATAAAACTCATTGCATTTGCGAGTGAGTGTATATAAAAGGCGTTAGCAGAGAAGAGACACACTTCCATTCTTGGACCATCAGTAAACTTCTATGCAACTGCAAAAGTAGGAAAGCAAAAATGGAATTCTCTGCTAGATTTTAGTAGTTAGTATTTTAATCGTGTGTGTGTTTCTATGTGATCGCATCATCGTCGTTGTTGATGTCGTCATGTTGTTTTCCTCTGTATTTGTGTGTGTACACACAAAATCAGTCAGTCATGAAAGGATGTCGAGAGAAAGAGAGAGAGAGAAAGGAAACCAGCTGTAAATAAATAGCAAACAAGTAATAATTACTTGTTTCTAGCTGGATTACAATAGGAGGAGGATTTAGTCTTGTTGGTTATCTTTAGGGAGAATATATAGTGGAGGAGAGAAGGTAGCAGCGTGGTAGAAGAGAGCCTCTTCAGATCTTCTGCAAGAATAGTTAGAGAGAGAGAGAGAGAAAGAAAGGAGAGAGAGATAAAAACAAGTATGTAGTGATACTGATGCTATGATTCTTGCTGTTGTTGTTACTGCTGGTGCTTCTGCAGAGCAGAAGAGAAAGTTTATCTGGGAGAATAAATTACATACTTTAAGCTTGTTTCAAGAAGACAGAGTTAGAAAGATAATTAGGATTTATCTACTATTTTGTTGTTAACTAATAAAAATTATAATGAAATTCTTTTACAGTCCATTTGGAATGAAAAAGTCTGCTTATCTACTACCACTACGCTACAATTACTACAGGAAGCTTAAAAACTTAACTGCAGCTACCGCTACAGCTACTACGTACTACAGATACAGATAATTTGGTATGGGTAATTAGCCAACAAAGACTTTTAAATGAAATTCAACATATCGTTCCCAGCTTCCACTAAAGTATTTATAAAAACAAGGTCGCTTCATGAGACAAACAGCACGAAAAACGTTAAAATCAAAATTGCTACTACATACGACCGAGACTAACAACAAAAAAGTTGTTATTTATTCTTCGCCATAATTTATTTTATCCAGTCAAGTTTAAACTAGTAAACCAAAGAACTGATTAGCAAGCAAGGAAGTTCTTCCGTAATAATAATAATAATAATATCATCATCAACTTTTAACTTTTAGACTACTTTGAATATTGCCTGCAAAGTTTTAAAATTTGCCAAATTATAACTGAACGACGAGCAAAAAGAATTGAATGAAAAGAGTTTCTATTCTAGAAGCAGAAGAAGAGTTTGTACGTTGATGGTAAGTTCTCCTATCTTTTTTCTTATTAAGTTCTGTCGATTTTTTTAACTGTCATATTATTTCTATGTTTACTTTCAATAATTCCTTGAGTAGCGCCTGCATGCCACATACCTAAATTACTCATTATTAGAACATGGCTTCAGCAACAATTAATCATGTCACATCACAACGTAACACAACTGGTAAACGAGAATGGCATACGATATTATGGGCAATGGGCATGCATGCCATGCCACGACGCACGGGCTGCTGAGTTGCTGTCTGTAAGATTTTAAGAACATATGTCGGGGTTTCGCTGTTGTCGAAGTTCGAACTGAACGAACGCAGAAGGAAAAGAAAATCCCTAAAATATTAATCTGAACTGAATGGCTTAGGTTATGTAGTATCATCATCATCATTATTATCATGAATGATGATAGTGGTGTATGGATAGTATTATAGAAAGAAAGCGTATTTATCTTTTCAACAACAACCAAACCACACTACTACTTTTTATTAAAGTCTTTTCACCCTCTCTGTGATCATCATCCCATTCTCATCATCATCATCATCACAGCACAGCCAACGCAACACCAAACCAAAATGCTGCTGGTGATAGTGATGCTGATGATGAAGAGCTATCAAATATCTTCATTCGCACATTTTCTGCATGACTTACTTCCCAAGTTCTGGTGGAATAATCTAATTCTGGAGAGAAGTCTGCTACTACTGCTGCTGCTGGCAGCAACACCATACCAGTAGCAACAGGAATATCAGGGCACACGCGATATTATTTAAAGTATTATTACAGCTTACATTTTGCAAGCAGGAGGAAAGGACTGAAGCTAAAGCTGCGCCATATTTATTTGCAATTTTGAATCTCTTTACTGATTCTGATGAGAAATCAAAAGTATATATAATATGGAAGTTGGAGTTTATATTTGCGTTCTACTTATTATGGTGGTTAATGGGAGGGATGAATGCTTTCTCTTTCAGTTAGACCAAAATTTAAATTAGCATTCATTTATTTGGTTAGAGATGAAATAAATTCTAATTTTAAGTTTAAAAGGTAATTTTATACAGTACAATACAATCCTTTTAAAATGGAAAAGGTCAAAAAGGAAGAAATGGGGTTTTAATCAAAAGAAAATTATAAGTGCGAGCTTGTATCGGTTTAGGTAAAAATACTGCCTTCCATTCAATTCACTGTATAATACTTACTTGCTGATAATGGATCATTTGGCAAGGGAAAACCCTTTCTTTGGAGAATTTCAATTAGGAAGAGAGACAATAAAATGGATTAACAAAAAAGAAGGAAAATACAGATAAGTAAAAAAAAGATGAAAAGAAAGGCTTTCCCTGTAGTATGCAATTGTTTCTCTTGATAACTTCGTGGAAGTTGTTTCTTCTTTCAGTTATAGTTTAGTTTAGAAGAGGAAGAACGGTTTCCTTCCTTTTCTCTCTTTGTCAGCAAAAATCATCAACGGATCGATATAGGAGTTCAGAGCAGTACTGAAAGCAGCAGCAGCAACAACAGAAATAGAAACAGCAGCAGTCGGTCTCTCCTCGACTATCTAAAAACCTTTCTTTGCAAACGCAATGCAAATAAAGAACATCGGCAGTGGAAGTGGAAGGAAAGAAAAGTGTTTGTTTGCGCTGGCTGACATTGGAGGTGATGGTGGTGGTGGTGGTTGGTGGGTGATTATGATGATGACGGTTAGAACATAACTAACTCCTTTTCTTTGCTACTGCTTTTTTTCTTTCGTTACGTTACGACATCAAAATAAAAAAATGAAGTAAGACTGACTTATCGCATCATAGTTGCAACCACCTGTTACAGTTACCAACCAAAGCTGGGGTGATATTTTAAATCTAATACGCTGGAACTAACAGACCTAATACTTGTAAAAACTATGCACATATCCTTAATACTGTAAAATTCCGTTAATTATATAAAATTTTATAGAATTTAATTTTATACGGATAAACTCTTTTTTATAGTTTAGTCACATTATAATCCATTCAAATTCATGCAGCATAGCATGCACAATTCATGTTACTAGTAGTGCATACTACAAGCTTGGTAATTGACCCTTCCTCTTTGCACCTCTTCTTTAATCTTTTATCACACGACTTACTCCTAAGCAGCATGTTGGCAATGAGTGAAATTATTATTTTTTCCTGTCAAATTGATTCAGAAGTGCAATGCAAGTGGGAGGTTGTTTGTAAAACAATCCAGGTGTTCTTATATTCATGATAATGATGTGGGCTTGGTATGCCGCTTGGCTGTTATTGATTTGGATTTTTTGCTCTTCTTTTCTTCATGAATTGAATGGCTTTTGGCAGCAAAGTAGAAAAATACCATATTTTTTTCAACATTTTATCAAAGTACGTTATAACGTAAATAGGTATGTTATGTCATTATAATCATTTTTATTACAGTAAAAGTTATAGAATCTACGAAATTATCCAATTTGTTCGCAGTTACCTCTCTCTCTCGTTTGCATACTCAGAACCCCCACTTTATTTAAAACTTACGCATAACATGTTTAAAGTAAAACGACTCACATAAGTAAGTAAGTAAGTAAGTAACTTCATAATTTAATTAGGCTTACAAACGCCTACACTAAAAGCAAAGGCTGGCAATAACTGCCACAGGGAATATTGCCAGAATCCAGTAAAATCTAGTATCTCATCATCTTTCGTACTATTTTTTAAAAGCCTCTACCATATTCCATCTGAAACGCATTTTAAAATATACGTTAACTTTCTTCATACGACACGATTACGACATTTTCCAGCAAGTAGGCATCATGCATCCTACTTTTTAAGCGAAATAAAAGTATTCTACAAGATTTAATACAATAGTAATAATGACAGCAAATGGGATAGGGTGGCACTCATGGCGCAATTCCAAAAAAAAAGTTTTCTTCTAGTGAAATATATTTAATAAGAAAATATGGCGTACTTATGCATTATTATTACTATTACAACACAAAGACTTCCATATTGTATTGTACCACACCACATCTGTCTAGCATATGCACCAGCCATCCGTATGAATATTTTGTCTTCGTAGAATAGGAAACCCGTCAATTTCCACTGTTAAAAATAATGATTTCACTATAAAACCATAAAAATCTGCTTTGTTAAACTACTTTCTCTTTGCTTATTTTATTTCCCAACTTTTTTTTATCCAGTACAGTACCGTACAGCACAGTTAAATGAGCTCATGAACAAATGCGTTGATATTTTATTTGCTCACCACAAGCATAGTTCCAACGTCATTTTTGTTGCTGAATTAAGAAGAAACCTAAACTTTAGGATGTTCAAGAAAAATGCTAATTTCAAAAAGAAAATACTTTTTTTTGTAGATTTGTAATTGTAATGAAGGAATTGCGTATCTTTTATCTCGGGAAGTTCGAGAAAAAAATTATACACGATTGCAGTACTTACGTACGCGTACACGTCTAATTTTTCATTTTAGATTTATATGTTGCGGTAAATTATCCTTTTACACGAAATACGTACGTACGTGTATTATTTCTTGAGAAAATTTAACGTTATTCCTCCAGAATACGTCGTGTCGCTTTTTTGTTCTCAAAGAGAATAATGACGACAATCCATATAACCCGTTACAATCCAAGCTGCTTAACGGTATGGGTACGGTTACTACGGGTACAGCAGTCTTGCTCACCCATCCTTGCTATGATGATCGTAAGATAAATCACGTTCAACGTTAATGTTTACCGTAAGTAGTCAATTCTCATAGATAGATTCTTGTCAATAAGAAAAATGTATTTTTTGGGAGCCGGACTTAGATTCCGTTGCCACATATTCTTCCGGACAAATATTCTGTTTTAGTTTTCCCCTGTCAAATATTCCGCTGTGACAAATATTCTGTTGTGACAATCATTCCTTTGCCAAATATT
>JAHZNJ010002866.1:0-10398 GCA_027744475.1 Lepidocyrtus cf. sotoi NNG-2020 | reverse complement strand
AATGAAATTGGATGCATTCATGAGAGTATATCGCTTAAGGCATAAAACCTCCTCCGGAAAACGGCTATTGCTAGTTTGAGATGTTGTTTGTTGCGTTTATATACAATACAGAGATACTTTGCTTCGCCGTGTCTGTCTATTTTTCTTAGCCTTTATAAACTTTCCTTTTACTGTACTTCCCTTGCTTTACCGCGATCACCGCCACTGCCACATTGTCTTGATTGCCTTGTCTTGCCACTGCTTTTACCACCGCACCACCACCACTGTTTTTCTTTCACCTTTTCCTTCTTTTTCTTCTTCATCTTCTTCTTTCTATTTCTCTTTTGGGGTTTCAGGAAATAGCTGTGAAAGAAGTCGCGGAGAAAGGAAATCGATTCCCAAATGTAAACGAGCCACTCACTTACTCTGTTACAACAGCAGCAGTTTTTTTCTACATAATAATATAAAAACGAAGTATACTTTTGTGTATAATTTTACCACTAACTATAGTAAGCATGTATGTATGACACGGTGTGTTTCACTTTCACTTTACAAGCTAGTATAAAAAATTGCGGAGGGATATGTAACTTCTTTACTTACTCTTTCTCTCTTTTTTCTTTCACCACCGCCACCGCCATCAACACCAACAACACGATCATCACAATTCACAACATCATTACAACAATTTTTTACGAACGCAACGCGCGCCAACACCACCACAGCCGCTTTAACATAATCTATCTTGCGGAAAGTGAAACGGCAGCAGCATAGCAAAAGTAAAAGTAACGACAAAAAGGAGAAGTAAATGGTCATATGCATGTTCACAGGAAACACGACTGTTTTTCATACTCTTTGGCAGAAAGGAAAAAGAAGAAAGAAAGGAAGAAGACGAAGGAGCGTAGAAAAATAATATATCAAGAATAAAAACGGTCTCACTTTCTTCTTCTTTCTTTCTTCGCTACTATGTTACTTCCTACCTCATTTTTTAAAGAATTACATGGTTGAATGAGCTACACTTTACACTTACTTTTATGTACTTTACTTCTTCAAAGAACGATCTACATCAGCTCGATTTCTTTTTTACAAGATACAAAACAAAATGACACGAGACACAATGTGGATTATCGAAAGAACTGAACAACTTCCTTCTTTCTATTACTTTACTTATTATTCATCATTACGTTCTATTATTATGCCTGAAAATAAATGAAATCAGCTGTGTTATGAACTTATGTGTGTAGTTCGGATTTTAGTTTGGTTGGCTTGGTTGTTGATAGGAGAAAAATTGTTCAGCATAAATTACAATCTGGAAAGTTGAAATTGAAAGTCTTCTTCTTGGAATAAAAAGAGAATGGAAGGAAAAAGAAAGGAAGAATGTGCGAAAGAAATTGATTTTTAAGAAGAAGGAGGAGAAGAAAATTTTATGGCGGGTTTGCTTTTTTACAGTTTATATTTTATGGTAGGGCGGTGGTGTTGATGTTGATGATGAAATAAAGCAAGCTACGTGGTGCTGTATTGTGCTTAAAAGTAAGTGAAAGAAAAACGATTTGATCGATGCGATATTTTTTTAAAGAAGAAAGAAGAAAAAAAAGCATTCTTCAATGAAAAAATAGAAATTGAAGCATATAAGGCATGTTGGCGTAAACGTGAATTGTTTAATTAGCCTCGCTCCTACCTTCTGTAAACTGTATACTAGATAAATAGTTGACGTTTTGCAATAATTGGTTAAAAAAACGTTAACTAAATATTAATCAAAATAGCAAATAAACTTATTCATTTTTTAGCTTGTCAAAAATTCAAATTAAAAAGTAATTAAACGTTTGCTGTTAATTGTGATTAAACATACTGTTTGTACCGCTGCCTGATTAATAGATGATGACAGATTGGAAATCTACTTATTGACCGTATCAATAGGAGTAAAATTATTATAAGGACATTAGAAGCTGAGTACAACAATCGAATTACTGTGTAATCTAAGTAACTTTGCTTTGTAATTATTATCAGAAAAGTATGTACCATTTAAGTTGTACTAAATTACCAGTTGACCAAAAATGGTCTATTATTGCTCTAATCTGAACGCATTCTAAATAGTCTATAAAGTCAATTAAGAGTAACTTGAAAAAACAATTATTTTCCCATTATTTCATCCCAATTATATGCCCATTTCAGAACTCAATTTCATTTAGTTTGTCTGCAATCCCATTTATTTATTATAGTTGTAGCGGTTTTACTTATTACTCAAGTACCATCAAGAAAATCCACAACCCACCACGCAGCCATATTATGATAAAACCGCAAAAGAGTAATTTCGATTTCCTCCTCCAAGAAACTCACGAAACTCAAACTGGCTACCAAAACAGAGTAATGCTGTGTACTAAAACGAAGAAGATACATTTCTTTCGAATTGGATTAATAGTTAGTGTTCTTCTCCGAATAAATTGTCAATCTTTGTTCTGTTCCCAACCCCTCCCCCTTCAAAATTTTGAGATACATTTTGATTTTGTAAATGTAAACGATGCCATGCTTTTCAATAATGCTCTAAAAATGCCATTCGCTACTATTCTTCAAGGTATTTACCCACGACTCACGACGCACGAAAGAAAGATGCTACTTTTGATGTATTTTTCTAGATTCAAGTCTGTCCGTAAATTATTTTGTTGTAATGGTTCTTGCTCTTGGAAGGAAAGATCGGAGAAAATTGCATAACAAACGAAAGGAGGAATTGAGAATCTTTAACAGAATCCATTCATTGTTCGATTTTGACGTGACTTCCATTTCATGGACAAGTCAACCATCTTAGGAGAAAACTCTGCTTCTTCTAGACTTACTTACGTAAGGTAATGTCTGCTTGGACTGTCAAGAAAGAGAAAGTAAAAAAGGAAGAAATAGAATAAAATATGTTCTCCTTCAACTTTAACTCTCAAAGAAAGTACTGAAAGTGAAGCTCCATAGCTTACTCAAATGATATGCAATCTTCTAAAACAATTTCCACTACTCCCACAATACTACAAACTTCATAACATTATAGCGCGTCTTCGTTTTTCTTGAAAGTGAGTGATGGAAGGATGGCATTGCTTACAGAACAAAAACGAGCTAGGTCATATCTTGTCATAATAGTCATGATGTGATGTGTATTGGATATTGATGACATTCTGTTCCGCGGAAGCTGATGTTGTTTGTAGTTGTGGTGGAATGGTATCGTGATCGAATGTAATTTGATATGGAATGTAATGTAAGTGGCTTGGCTAGTTTGATGCAGAGAGATTAAAGAAAGTTACAACAATGCCATTTTGCACAACGGAAAAAGCATGTCTGTCTGGAAATGTGTGTGCTCAGCTATTTCAGATAAATGAAATACGAGAAGAGAAAGAATTTAGCTGCTGTTGCAGTGGCATAGCTTTTATAGTTTTATGTAAGTTGGGCTGAGTTGAGCAGAGGTTGACTCGTGATGAATTACTGCCGAATTATATGGGGAAAATGTAAAATGCAATCAAATTTAATGAATTGAAAGGGTGATCTATTCAAAGCCTAATTCGATTGGTTACAAGAAAATAGGAGGAATCTCTACTCCACTCTTCTCAACTTTACACAGTAATTTTTTTTGCGTTTAACGATATTCATTTCCTGGAATGAGCGAATCTAATTATAATAAAATTTAAAACAAAAAGAAGAAAACTGCAGTGGACGTGGCCCTCTCACTTATTTTCAAAGCTTATCAAACCAACAATAGCAAAGGAGCATAGATAATTGCCATAGCCATCTATATGAAAATGATAATTTTAGTTTTGTAATAAAAGAATTGCATAGTTAGAAAAAACAGGCAACAATATCAAAAGTAAAGACTGCCAGTTATTGCTGCTTGTACACTTTAACTCAATTTACTGCTTACCAATAGAGAAGTATTCACTATTCACTCAATCTATCTTCAACTTAGATAGAACAAAATAAAAACGAAAAAAATTAAAGACGGAGAAGAAGGGTAGAGTAAAAAAAGAAGGTTAAATTCAACTTACCTCAACTAAACGCATGTTATTTTCCCCTTTTCTTTTCGCACCACCACAGAGATAATGATTGTGATGGAGGTACGCACTATAAAAAAGAGTGTGCGACAAAGGGAAAATAGCGAGCAAACCATTTGGAGGAATAAGCACCTTCCCGATAATACCGTCAAGACATAATCCAAATACATGTGACGGTACGGTGGTAGTCACCTTTCTTTTTCATATTTTCCTATATCTTGCATGAACATATCCTGAAGTAAAAAACCCTCCTCAAGTAAAAGACGAAATCAACAAAGAAACAACGAGAAAGTGAGAGAGCTTCAAAGAGGAAGTTAAATGACATATGAGTGGTATTGACTACATATTGGCTTCTCCTTCTTCTTTTCCATCTTCTGCCTTTCCTTTCCCCTTTTGCTTTTTTCGTTCGTTCGTGTAAATGTTAATGAAGAAAAATTGATCTTTATACTTTACACACACATTACTTTTTATTTCCTCTAACAAAACCATTTTCATCTCTTTTGCTCATGATGCTTTGCTTTTTCTCTCTCCAGATGAAAAAATCTTGTCAAAAATAAAACTGAAAGTGGTTGTGTGATTGCGTGACAACAACAACGTTGCAGTGCATCGCTCAAACAGCATCCAACACCACCACAGCAATAAAAAACCAGCAACTGCAACAGAACAGCAATGTCAATGGCAACGATGATGGTTTCGTATTCGATTACAAAAAAGACACAAAAAATGCTTTAAGCAAATCCATGAGACGACCATCAAACATCATCTCATCTCTCGTATAAAAATGAACTCTCTTGTTTAGCCAATGCAATGTAATTCCATGGGAAATAGCAATCCGGATAATATATAAGTGAATATGGTGAATAGTCAGAGGAGTGTACCGCCGTTTGTGCAAAGAGGAATGAGTTTGTTAAAAACATTTTGTTCTTTTTTCTTTCTAGCTTGTCTGGAGTTTTGACAAACTTTTTTATGATAATTTTGATTATCATAAGATAAGAATGATAGCAAGAGCAAAGGATCGAGCAACCGATTCATGAGCCCTTGGCTTCCTCTCTTTGATAGCGACAGAAGAGAAGAACAGAAGGGTACACAGAAATAAAAAAGAAAGAAGGAGCAAGGAACAATAAGAAACGACTTTAACTGCTTTCCAAATACAATCTTCTGCGTACGAATAAAACCGGAGGTGTTTTTAGCGACACAAACATTTTGTACAATATTGATTTATATAAATTCTATATAGGTTAAATTTTACTATTCCTGCGTAGTTGTAGAGTAAGTAATTGATCTAACTAAAATATTATACTAACGATTTGAATAAATTTTATACGTCGTCATTTAATCCAAAACTATTTTTAAACTGTCCCCGTTTTTGTTTTGTCTGTCTCTTGTTGAGTCTGTAAAAATGAAAACAAAGTACCAAAAAGAAAAAAGTCATGAAAATGACGAAACTAACAAAACCCTTTAAAACAATTTATTTTTTAAATCACAAAAAATGTTTTCTCGCTTTACAGCTTTGAGTTGCATTATTGCATTGAAATGAAACAGTTTTATAGGTTTCCTGTCCTATTGTGGTGTGGTTATTGTTGCTACAAAATGGAATTGCTGGGCTGTGGCTGTGGCACGATTCCAAATTACTATAACATAAAAAGCTTCAAAAGGTACAAAAGAATCGTTAAAAGGAATGGACAAGGAAGATCTCTACTGCATAAGGTTAAGTTGGTAAACTATCTTTCTTTGTCGACGTACAAACTTATACGTTTTGGTAGTAGATAAATATAATAAGTTTTTACTTTATCTTTACTTCTCTCATCACATATAACCAAAATTCACATCGATTCACCGCCTACTTCTTTCTTTTCCATACCTTCTTGCTGACTCGCTTGTAGCTTTCTCCGCCTTTGTCACACAGCAAGAGACGAGAAAGAGAAAAGTAGCCATCATCATGCAGTAATCTGCTTCTTTTTCTGCTGTTGCTGCTGCTTCTGACTACAATAGCCAAAGTGCTTCCTTTGAAGAAAAAAGGAGCAGAGCAGCAGCATATTATTACTTTGTTTTCTTCTTTGACTATCCCACCGCCACAACAGCAGCAGCCAACAAATCATTGCCATAATCATCATCATCACTTTTACTTAACTGTAACAGCATTCTGAAAAAAGTTAACAAGAAGGAGAGAAAGAAGAAGAAGGGTGTAGTGCTCTCCACTTGCTTCCGGTGAACACTGCTGAACATAATCATAATCATCATGGCCGTATGTGTGTGTAGTCCTTAAATGGAAATGTTCACAATATGTTTTCACATTTCCTATTTATCTTCTCAGTTCAGTTCAGTTTCAGCTCACAGCTCAGCAGCGTTTTTTGTATACACGACGGTTATGATGCGATGGTGATGTTAATGAGTGACCTCAATTTTTTCGTTGTAGCTTTTTCTTTTTCTTTGCACTTTTTTTTCTTTCTTTTCACATCAAGTGCGTAGAAGTCTAGTAATTCGTAGTTCGTCTAAAAACAATATTTTTCTAGGTTGTTGAAAATTGAATGGCATTTGAGGAATAATGGGAAATACGCAGAACAGTAGGCATTGCGAGTGTTTTGAAGGCTAAAAAGTCAAAAGTCTATTGAATGGGACTTCCCGTTACTCATCTATATGGTTCTTGCACAAAACTAGGGAGTGCTATATATCTGATGCATTTAGCGCATTAAATATTTGCTACTAATTTTTTGTCGATGTTTAATCGATTAAATTTAAATTAGCTAAGAAAACAATGCTGCTCGATCTGCTCAACTCAACTATTTAAAACATTTTTACACGATGAACGATTAAAAGCAAAGCAATCAGCAAACAACAGCAGCGGTTAAAAGTTAAGCTGAAGTATTTATTTATTTACTGAAGAATATTATGTACATTTACAATAATATGTAAAAAAAGACAAGGCAAATAAAAGTTCCGTTTCCTTGCATTGCCTTTTAATAATAGGTCTTCTAGTACGAACGACATGTTTATTTAAGATGAAAGCTAAAAGTAAAAGTAGTTATTACATTGTTATACATCTATACGCTTTTCTCGTCTCTGCTACTTTGAAAAGGGAAAATATTATCCCTTCCTATAGCCTGTTTCCTTTTTTTCTTCTTCTTCTCTTTCTTCCTCAGCGCCTTCGCAGTTTTAGTTCTTTATGAAGTTTTATCACGAGGCAAGTGAGTAGAAATTATTTTTTGATTGTCTCTAACTACATGGAAGGAAGTGGGCGAGAGGGAGAAGGAAGGACAAGAAGAAGAAGAAAGAGAAACCGTTGATGTTTTGAAACTCCTGAGGCTGTATGCTGTATCGCTTCGGTGTTCTGTGGCGTTGTGTTGGTATACAATACGTGAAGGTGAACTTACTTAACTCAAACATTCACTTTTCTCCAGTTTTTTCTTTCTTATAATAATATTAATAATAATTTTGAAGCATCAGTAGGTGTGAGCATGCCTTTTATTAATGTGAAATGATTTACTATGTAAAAAAAGTATTTGGACATAGCATAAGGGAAAGAAAATATCAGCAACAGCAACAACAGCAGCACTGGTGCGGCGAGCCCTCAATTTATCTAATATTTTCCCTGTGGTATACTTTCCTCTTCCTCACAAAGAAAGAAAAGTTTTTCTATCAAATTCTTAAGGAAGAGGATCATATTTTTCTTTTCTAGGAGGTTTCGTTAAGAATTGATATGATTATGCAGCTTGTTCTATGCTCACGCAAGAGAAACGGCAGCAGAAGTAGTAAAGAATAAAATGAAGCTTGAGAAGAAGAAAATTCGGCTCAAGTGGATTTTGTGATAGAGAAAGTGAGAAGGAAGATGAAAAAGTAGGATGTACGAAAAATATTTGAGCTTGTTAAGAGAACTGCAAAGAGCCTATGATCTATCTACCTTGCGATTTACAAATATTTTATAGATTTTAGTTTGACCGTGACACTCATTCTGTAGGATGGATATTTAAATTTTATATAATAATAACTAATAAAAAACTGAATATGATGGTCATGAGCATTCCGAAAACCTGAATATAGAAAAGTAGAGCAAATCGAAATTCTGAATATGATTTTTGGGGCATATTGAGATTCTACTAAAACAGACTCTATACTTAATGATCCAACCTCTTGAAAAAAACCCGGCCTAAATTGATCAAGTGTGTAAAAAAGTTATTCAGTTAATATGACATTTTTCTGTTCTAAGTAATTTTAAAGTAAATTATGAGATTTTTGATCGTAAACCTTAAATTATTTGGCGGTTCCAACCAAACCGAACTTAAACATTATTATTTGCTCTGCTCTTTACTTCTTTTGCTTTCAGAGTTGTGAAGAAAGTTTTTGCAGAAAATCTATCTGGTTTGAGCCGTTAGAAGACAGAGAAGAGGAAAGAAGGGAATCAGGAAATGAATCAAATAGGTAGTGAGTGAGTGTTCGTCTGTCTGTGCTCTACTCTGTTAACGTTGCTTCTACTTTCTGTCGGTATAAGAGCCTTTTCTCCATTCAAACGTTCTGCTAGTTTGCAATATCCCAAAGCAGACTACATTCATATAAGAGAGCAGCCAGTTCTCTTTTCCTTCCTTTCTTCCTTCTTTCTCCTGCGTTCGTTTTGAATGTCTTTGGTGAGGCTTTCTCTACAAAAGGTTCAGTTCAGTTTATGAGCTTTGAAGAAACGGTTGTGTGTGTTTGTGCACTCCAGTTCTCTGCTCTTGCTTTCACTACCGTGCAACAGGCAGCAGCGACCGAGTGATAGTGATAACCGAAGCGGCATCGGCATATAAGCAATTGTATGGAATTGTGATTTATAAATAGTTAACAGTTGCTTTGCTGGACTGCCTCTTTTTTAATATATCTTTTAATTGGCGAGCAATGAAATAGTTTACAAAGTTTTACTGTCGTGGAATACAAAAGTTTGTTGGAAGTACTGTTTTGTTATTATTACTATACCAGCATGTCATTCTTTCTTTAAGATTTGTTTCTGGTTGAGCCAGATTAATAAATTAAATGTTTTTTCTCCAACAATAGCATTTTACAAATGAAGTAATGTAACTATATTTTGATAAAATAAGGAAAATAAAGAAATAATATGCTAATTCACAGTAATGAGGAAACGCATCAATGTTTTGTGTACTTTTCGTGTTTTTATTATGATTGTGCAACAATTATTCATTCAATAAACTGGCTTGGCTTTTATACAAACGTGAATGAGCCTGTTTCTTTTCCATTCAATTTCTTTTATCATCCCATTTCAAAGCCGTTTTTAAAAGCATTTATATTGTGTTAATCCTAGCTGGGTACAGATGCAGGAAATTGGAATATGGTCAATATTAAAAATCCAGTCTGTTTTAAAGGAAGTAGAAGAAAGTGTACACGAAACAAAATCTCTGAAGTCAAACCAAGTTTTGTGTGTAAAGTGCAAGCTGGTGAAGAAGGTGAAATCACAAAGCATTCTGTCAAAATTTTAATTTTTTCTACAGTTAGGAAAAAGATTGCCTTGTGTACATTTCTTGTCATTATACTTATTAGATAAACAATTAACGTATTCAAACAATAGGTAACACAACAACACTAGTAAACCTACTAAGTTAACCATCTACAAACTCATAGTCCGTTCAAAAGGAGCGAAACGAACTTTGCACGATATTGCATGACATAGCATGAATATTAGTAGCAGAGTAGGAAATTGGATTGTAGAAGAAAAAGAAAGAAATCCATAGTCTTGCATCATTCATGCAAAAGCAGCAGCATAAACATCAATAACATTTTCTGTAAAAAATAGAAAAATTTACGCATCTCTACATTAAACATACAGTGTGACATTTTAGTAGTAGGTCTCTGTTTTACTTTGACTTTTATGCTGACTCGCCGACTCGATTTTCTTTTGTTGTTGCTATTGCAATGCTGCCATTCCGGTGAGCTATACAACATTATTTTTCCTCCTCCTAGAACATAGATTTTCAGTAAAAAAGAGAAGAAGGATTGGTTTTGGTTTGGCTTTGCCGTTGCGCTGCTGCTGCCGTTGTTGCTGATGCGAAGCGGAGTTTAGTAGGGCTTTACGGTGAATTATGATCGAGTCTCTTTTGTTGATAGCTTTTTTAAATTTATGTAACCTTGTCGTTGTCGTTATCGTTGCAGTTGTTGCTGGTGGCGCTTGTGCCGCTGCTGTTGTTGTTTTATACGAGAGAGAGAGAAGAAAGAAAAAAGAGGAAATAATCATCCCCACAAGCCTTTCTTTTGTGTATATAGCTTCCATAACTCCCACCCAACCGTGTAGGTAAGTTTTTGGAGAGAGGACAAAAAAGACACAAGACACGGCGGTTACGAATAGAAGAAGAGAAGTAGTTGGAGTTGTCGACGACATGCCTTTTTCATAATCATTTTCATAAAAGATTACGACGAACTA
>JAHZNJ010002865.1:0-21644 GCA_027744475.1 Lepidocyrtus cf. sotoi NNG-2020 | reverse complement strand
AAAAAAGACAAGTCAGAAGAAGACTCGAAAAACACGTACTGTGAAAGATCAAACAAGAACAAGAAGAAATCCTGCCAGAGGAGAAGTGCTTTGTTTTTCCCCATTTGTTTCAAGTGCTGGCAGGGAGCTGAGTATATAAAGTAGGTTGTAAAGTTGTGGTTTGTTAGCACAAAACAAAAAATAAATAAAAGGAATGTCTACAACATCTCTTTCCTTTTTCACTTCTTTATAATACACATATAATATTCCAGTAAACATGTTCGAGAAGAAGAGAAAGACAGAGAGAAGACAAAAGCATGTCGTCCTCAAAAAGATGTGCGTTTTTCCATGAAGTTGTGGTTGGAAACGGATATGCCGAAGAAAAAGATGATGATCCCTAGTTTTGAGATGACATTAAAGAACTCAGCTTTTTAGTTTGGTCTGCCAGGGGAAATTGTTATACTATGACAAGGCATTTGATTTTCTTTTTGTTTCTAGTTGTACATATTTATATATATTATATGGATAAGTACCAGTTTAGACGTCTCATTTTTTGGTAGTGGTTTTAGTCAAGTTGTTCTTAAGTAGCGGAATGCATAATTTTAACTGTTGTAGTGCATGCATTGTTCTCTAAATTTTGTTTTTTTACGTTGCCCCAACGAAAAGACTAATGATATGATCATTTCTCATCCGTCGCTCGCTCATCTCGTACGACTTCTCTGCTCTTCTTCTTCTGATCCAGCTTCTGCCAGCTTTTCTTTTCTCAAGTGTGCTTTTATTCATCTAAACATGCTTGTTTTGTATAAAAAGAGTAAATTATATTTTGTTATTTCCCCTTTTACATCTTTATTTCCTGATGGGATCAAGTGTTTTTCTTCCTTTTTTTATTTTTTGGTTGTGATTTTTAGTGTAAGGTTTGGTACATAATGTACCACCACCGCACCAAGATACGGTCGCACTGCTTTACTAAAAAGAAGATGGTTCCCCTTTAAGCTAACAATAAGCTAACTACCACTGCACTCTGCTTTACTGGCATTTTATTGCATGGCATGAACAAACAAGCTTGTGCTGTGGCGAGCTCCATCCAGCTACTGACTTACTCTCGTTTTTTTTCACTCATCTCACGCTACCCCAGGTTCATATCTTTTCTAACCCTTCTCTACATTTACACTTTGTTCGTTTATTTATCCGTGCAACTCAGGTCGGAACGCAACATCTATCCTGCAGTAACTTGCATTATATACTTTGCCGTTTGTATTACTTAAAATATGATTTTATCCGAATTTCACTGATAACTTTAATTGTTTCGTATAATAATGGTTGCTTCTTTTATATCTACTGTAAAAATTAAAATTTCAGACTTTGTTAGCAAAATTGGCTGCGATTGAATTTAATTTCATTTATTCTCGATAAACTGAAAATAGATAGGAAGGGTTATGTGCCTTTGTAGTTTCTACCTATTTCTGAAATAATTCCACTACAGGAAAGAACTGCCGCTACGACGACGGCTGCTGGTTGCCGGAACAGTCAATAGATGAATTCTGTAGAGCGCAAAGCCCACTAAACACAGCAGGTTGTTTGCAAAGCAGTTCATTATTACACTCCAATAATAAAAACTACAAACTAGCATGAAACTTTCATTTCATTAACTCCACATATTATATTGCATCATTCATTTTATGATGATGATATGTTTGTAGAGAAGAGGAAAAACGGTTTTCTCCACTCCGTTAAACATGCATCATTGGAGGTAGCATGTATTTTTGTAGACAAATTGAAAACCATTATCGTGAACTGAACAAGCAACGAAATGGTTCTTCTTTCTCCTTTTCCAATATTAATTGAGACTTGCCCCTCTGAGACCTCCGCTCAAAAACGAGTACACATCAATAGGCAAGTAAAGGAGGCTGGACCGTTCATGAAACCGAATCGTGAACAAAGTTGGGCAGTCCCTCTCTAGCTTTAAAGTTGAATAAAATAGTAGAAACTGTCTTTTCATAAGATGGGATGGATTTTATGCTCCTTCATATTTGACTTTTTAGCTTTGAAAGTCACACAGAAGAAAACACAAAAATATGAAGATAAAATACCTCACCCTTTTTATTAATAGTTGACGGTGCTTATTATGCTCGAATGTGTATGTGCTTATCACTTAATGAGGATGATATGGATATGCACTGTCAGGTCATTTCGTGTCTCGAGGTAATAAAATTAAATTGAAGAGGATTGAGAGCCTCCTTATGGCTCAAATGCCGATTTCAAAATGACCCCCTCATCAATGTAAATATCTTATCATGTAAACAAAATATGTTTGTAGGAATAGGCATATTTTCATTATACAGATCACTATCACCTTATATAAGAGTAAGTAAATGTATTGGTCACCACTACCAAGACGGATTCAGGTGTTAAAAGTCAATACTGCTTTTACTGGATAAATACACGGAAGAGAGAAAGTCAACATCAAATTTATTCTTCCGTGTGAGGCGGAAAAGCATGATGGTGATGGTGATGAGGACGTTGACAATGCCAATCCTACACTGCTGCAGCAAGAGTAAATGGAAGTGAGTCAGTTTTTGAAGAGGAAAAGTACAATGCAAATAAAAGGGTTTCCAAATAGGACAATCTATTCATAGCTGCAACAACAGCAGCATGTTTTCACTGCCAATTTTCATTTGAATTACATAAGAAGAGACCAAAAAGGAAGAGAAAAAGAGATGATGATGGAAGGAAGAGCTCTTTCTCTGATTCCATTTTGCATGTGTAACGGAAATGACCATTCTGCTGGTAATGTAAACAAAAAAACATTGCTGATGATGAGCAATTTCCCCTCCCAGTTCCACTTGAGTGTTTATTTGAATTACATTTTCTGTCCAAACCAAGTTGAAAATATCCAATTACTAGTTTTGATCTGAATTCATTTCCCTTTGAGACTTTAACTTCATTTTTTATACTTAATTTGATACGATATGGCATTATTTGTCATAAAACTTTCTCTTCTGTCATCGCGCCTGGAGTTTACACAATGAAATTACTCACGTCTTGGTTTTTATGGCTATTTGTCCAAGCATCATGATGCAATAAAAATGTTTTCCTGTAGTAAACGGCAAATTCATTAATCCATACAACTACCAGCGATTTAGCATTGACTTGGCAAATTTTTAAATGTCCTTAAATAAATGATAGTACTGATAAATTATTTAAAATTTGTTAGTTAATATTTATGTCAGCTTTATAGGTAGAAAATTTCTAACTTAAACTATTCCTGAAGAAAAAATCTTGATAAAATCAAAATATTGAATTTTGCTTTGCCTTTTTTTGCCGATTTTTATAAAATGATGATAATGCTACTGCATTTATGTATATTTTCTACTTCATTCCATTATATTGTATAGTTTTTATTCTTGCAATAACTTTCCGAGAAGGTGCGTAACAGTTGGAGGTCGATCTTTTAGTCAACTGTTGCTGTTGCTGCTGGCATCGGGAAATGGCTGTTGAAAATTCCCGTTATGTACATTGTACATGGAAAGAAAGTCACCATGAAATGAGTTTGATTTTTGATTCGATGAACTTGCTCAATCATACAATCTATTATGCTTTTTCTACACAATGATTGGGCTGAAAAGAGGGAAAATGGTTTTTTATTTAAGGAAAAGATTTTCTCATTTCATAATACAAATGACAATAATAGAACAGTTTTCTATTTCCCATTTTCCTTTTTGTATTATCCTTTGACTGGGTCGTTTAGAGAGTGAGAGAGAAAGAAAGAGTGAAGGAAGGAAAAGGCGATGAGAAAAGAAAAGGCTCAAATTGGTACACAAGTTAAGGAGAAGAAAAACGACAAACCATAGAGAGAAGCAAATAATGGAATGAATGCTCTTGGTTGACATCCCGTAGTTAAATACATAATGCACCCTTGATTAAATTTTCTTCATCTTTAATCTTTTCAATCCTTTCCATTCCTCTCATTCATGTAACCGTTGCTTTACCAATGGAAAAACGGATTGAGTCACGGGATGCCATGAGATTTGTATTTGTGGAGGGTTTTCATGTGAATGCTCACATTTGAATTTGACATGTATTTAATCCTATTTTAGTTTAGACTTAGACTTGTGTTTGCGTAAAACGAGCATCAGTCAATCTAAAAATGTAGAGTTTCCAATACAAGAAGGCCATTTATTGTTTATTTCAAAGGTTACTCCTTTACCGATTGATCGAATTTGCTAAAAAGAGTATTCTCTGATTTGATTTTCTTTCAGGTACACGGATCAAATTTGGGGTTTTAAGGAAAACGAATTGAACAAGAAAAGAAAGATGGCTTCTACAATGACTGACAATCAATGCGTTGACCCTATTCATTCCCCGCCATCCCATTCTCCTCCTTTAGTGAATGATGAGCCGGTCACTGAAGACGATGAGGTTTCCGATGAAAATCTGACCCAGCCTGAAAATGACGGCGAGTCCCAGTCTCCTACCATGACAAGAATCAAAGAGAGCACAAAAAGTCAACTCAATTTTTCGATAGCAAAAATAATGGAGACCGTTCCAAAAAAGAAAGCTGGGGATGATGGTGATTGCGTAAAAAAGGATAGACATCAATCTGAAGAGAGCCGAAACAATACTCAAAACTCTAATCAAACAGAAGTAAAAAACGACATCGGAAAGAATTTCATTGAGAGCGATCAAGAAGAAGGCGAGACAAGGAATAATAGAGTGAAACTGACAGAGCCCACAACAAGATCAGTAGACAATGCATCCTCGTCACCCTCACCGATGAATCTTCTCTTCCGATTCGAGCAAAAACCTAACAAAGGGAAAGACTCACTTGAGCGGAGTGCAAACAAACCGGATGTGACACTTGACGTAGATGATGGGGTAGTGGAGAAACAAGAATCTGCCTTTCGAAAGTATATCCCGCCACAAATCATTTCAGACTCCGCATTTCGACAATCCGCAGAAAGATTGATAACCACAGATTTTCTCCGTTACTACAATCCTTTCTTTTACTTAAATCCCTCCATGGCAGCCGCTGCGGCTGCTGCTGCAGCAGCTGCAGCTACCGGTGCAATTCATCCCCCAGGATTTACACAAAGCGTTTATGCATCCACGTATCTGAATGCCGCTGCGAAGCATCATGGCGCTTTTAGTCCTCATCATATACCCCCATCTTACCTTCGTCATTTCCAAGGCTTACATCAACGATTCCCAGCCATTCCAAGCAACTCTGTAAATAATTCTAATGGCGGCAGTCATACTAGCAATAATAATAATATTCCAAATCGAAAAGCTGCGCAAGATGATTTCCGACATCGATTGGGGTCAGTACAACAACAATTGTCCCATTCAGTAAGAATTTCATTATCTCCAACCAAATCCAAATCGTCTGTATCATCCAGCGGTGGTGGAGCGAGAGGATCTGGAAACAGTTTTGTATCAGGAGGGGGAGGAAGTAGTGGTGGTGGTGGTGGGAAAGGAGGATATAATGGTTCTATTAATTTAAACAATCTCCACAGTCACCCTCCAAATCCTCATCCGCATCATCATCAACCGCAGAAATCAATTTCATCTCGACTAAGTGTTCCCACATCCAATCAAGCAGGGATCAACTACTCAGCAGCATCAAATCAACTTTCACCCACTTCCTTACCAAATGGGCTGTCTTTGATAGCAGAAACGACTCTGGTTCGCCCTTCCAACAAACTTACGTCAACCGATGCGTCATCCCTAATTAATGGGAATGTGTTAGACTTGCAAATAAACAACAATAACAAGATGAGTTCTGATAGTAGAAACTCTGCAGCTTCACCAGTTACAATCCTGGAAGGAAACAATGCTTGCAATAACAATAGCAGCACTCCAAACCTGTTTCCATCACCAAACGGGGGTAGCAACAACAGTGCGAGCAGTAGCAGGGTCAAACCACCACCCAGGACGTACTCCAAGTGGACCTGTTAGCAGCAGCAGTAGTAGGGACAGTATGAACTCTCCAAATTCATCCTCTGGTGGAGGAAGTACGGGTCATATCTTGTCCGACCGCCTTTGCTCGAGCGTTTCTCCAGGAAGTCACGTCAACAGCAGCAGCAGCAACAATAACAACAACATTAGCAGTGCTATCAATAATATAAGTAATGGTGGTGGTGGAAGTAACGACAACATTCGTCAAAGTCTCAACATCCCTCCCAATCCTTCTCCTTTCAATTTTCATCATCATCAACTCCCAAATCAACAAACTTCCCAACCAGGAAACCACCATCTTCACCACCAGCATCATAATAACCTTCAAGCAGCCCATCATCATCATCATCAACAACAACAACATCGACCACTCTCCCCACACTTGTCAGTCTCTCCACATTTCTCTCCTTCGATTGGAGTCGCTGCAGCAGCAGCCGCCGCTGCTCTTCAACAACATCATCATCATAATCATTCCGGTCACAATCCAACCTTCATCAGCCCCTTTGTTCTTCCCCAATCACATATCACACATCATCATCCTCTCCACCAAAATAACTTCGCCAAGCTAAACTTGCTCTAATCCAATTTATTCCGAGGAGAAGTCGTCGTAAACCATCACCATAAAAAACTAATTAAAAAATTAATAATATTTGTACAGAAAACGATAACTGAGTGCTACGTTCGTTAGTTAGGAAATACTTTTCTGAATTTTCTATTAGGATAAGTATTATCTTAATAACTGGTCATAATCTTCGTTAATAATAGGTAATAAGGCGAACTTTATTTGTTTGTCTATGAAAGCTTCCTGATTCATTACAGAATCTCACGAATGGGTGATTCTAATTTTGTTTTTTTTTCTCTCTAGATAAAAGTTTAGTTTTATAGCCTAATGTCTATTGTAAATTAGAATTACCGGAATATTTCTGCGTAGTGTAATATAGTACGTTTAATCATGATGTGTTAGAAGAGTCGATTGTCCCATCTAGCCTAAATTAACGTTTTTGCTACTGTAGGTTGATGTAAAACTGTTTAATTATAATTTTCAGTTGTTTCAATATTAATGATAGTTTTAGTTTTAAGATTGAGCGTTATTAAATATTGTGCATTAAAATACGTAGCTTTCACAGGCTAAAAGTTTTATGAATATGTATTATGAAGGTTACTTAGTTACTAAATAAAGTTGAATATTATGTACTCAAATTTAAAATACCTGTGTAGTATATACAATGTATTACGTACGTTGAAGACGAATTCTATATATATTTAGCATTGAACCTCGTCATGAAATATATTTGTGATTTGATCGTAGTCATAAGGAAACTACTTACTTACTTACTTAAAAAAGGATTAGTTTGCTATACTATCTTAACACTTGGGTTGTAGCTACTCGCACGTGTTTCATTAACACATAAAAAATAGTAATTATAATAAAGGACATTCAAATTGAAATTAAAAGCGTGTAAAATTAAAATTGTTTTCGGACTTATTGCTACCTATAAGCTTTTCCACGTGGAAAATAAGAACTGCCACGGAAATCATAAACTAACGAAGAAGGCGAAGATCAATCTATCATTTACTTTTACTAATTGGCAAAACAAACAGATGCATACTGTAATTACCTAATATTACCTGATAAACTAACGATGAAAATCTTTGCTACGCTGCGCTATGGCATAATCATTGCAGAGTGTCATTCTTGTCATCATAATTCATATTGTATGTTATTTTGTGATTTCTTGTGTGTTATTACTACGTATACGATCTTGGCATTGCATATTATATAAAATGAAAAGAGTGAGTATGATTGACAAGGCAAATTGTTTATCGGCATGTTTTTCTCCTACTCTTCCTCCTTAACCTGAAAATAATCCTTAACATGTAATCCCTTAAATCGCTTTATAAAATGTCATATTTTGTCAAGAGTTAACAAGATTATTGCATTTCATCTCTCTGGGCATCTTCCATTTTACTTGTGTACAACTTAAGGGGAAAAGGAATTCATTTAAAAAAAGGGAAGTCTACATTGTATCGAATGAGCACTGCAGAACAATATCAAATCATGTCTCTTATAAGCATCCTATCACCACATCATCATTGAAACTACTCGTGAAATTTATACAGACAGTGTACTGTACTGATTTTGGGAAAAATCGTTCAAAGCCAGGAACAGTTTGTTTGAGATAGGTACAAGCTATCGTATCGTGCCCCTGGACATCTACTTAACCATTTTACAGACATATTAACACGGATTAATCTTGTATCTCTTCTCTGTCCCCTATTGTATATTTCGATAAAAAGGAAGTAGTTGGTAGCAAATTTGTAAAAATAGGAGTAATTCCGTATATTATCCAGCCAAACAAAGCTGGAGAGGTGGAACATGTTAAATCATAATTCGTAATAGGGAAATTCTGTCTATTCAGAGAAAAAAAATCTATCTATTCTAAATGGCTACACCGACCGCACCGCATGCATGATTTTCTATATTCTCCTCCCATTGTACAACAATATATTATTATGTGTAATCCTTAACAAAGCCCACAAGCATACAAACCATTGTAACTGTTGTAACAATTGGTGTATGCCATTCTCGACACAAAGCGTTTCTTTTATGAGGATTTTTGACGAAAATCAGACATCAGAGGGAAAGATTACAAGAAAATAGACAATTGGAAATAATACAAAAGGTGGAGGAGAAGCAAAGTATTTTTTTGTATATTGATTGTTGATCTTGTTCCACCTCCTGGTCCTTTGTTTGAAGTAAAGTAGCGTAGCGTAATTTTGCTAACTATAGTTTAAAGAATTTCTTAAAACTTTATTGTCACAATCACTACTTTTTTAAAACTTTGCAGTCCAATTAGTTAACTTTTAGTATGTAGATTAACAAACAAAAAAATTGATGAGCAAGCCAACACATAAATTACAAATCCCTACAAAATTCGTATTGTTGGTGTTCACTTTGCCGATATCAAACAAAACTGTTATTGGAACTATAGATTTGGACTATTTTCATCTCAAAATAATACATTATACAATTTTGATCGGTTCATTAAAATGCAGATTAAGTGCAATGAAGAGCAAATAGAGCAATTATACGATGATAGGATTAGTGCATTCTGAAAATGAAAATGACAGGTCAATTTTGCTTGCGGTTGTAGGGCAACCCAGTGCCGTTCACATCAAAACCAAATATTTGTGGACTACTATTTGATAATAAATTTATTAAAGTTGGATAAAGTAGCTTGGCCAATAAATATACGGAGAGCGCGGTGAAGGTCATGTAATAATCTTTTACTAGCATTTCACCATAGTTTGACGGGTGCTGTAGTAATAAGTTGTAAATATGTGCTTGCATTAATGGAGGGGGAAAGGAAGGAGTGATTGTGATTACAATAAGTTGTAAGCGTGTACGAATCTCTGTCTCACGCCCTATTTGTTTGCTAGCCGCATATTGATAAGTAAACGTGAAAAATTAGATTTGTTTGTATGAATCTACTCGAGTGACATCATTTAAGTATAATGCAAGGTTAAGATCGAATCTAGTTATTTCAGCTGAATGTCACTATTACTACGAAGCATCAACAACTTTTTTTGCATTAGAAAATTTAGCAGAATCATTAGACTACTTAATACATTACACTACAAACTATTTTATTGGTTAATGATCTAAACGTTGTCATTAAAGATGTAAAACGTTCAAAGCTCCGTTTAATTAAACCAAAATTCATATACCGATTAAAATGACAATTTAATACTCCACGGATGGGTTTTTACCAAATAACCGATTGTATTTTTGTATTTTTTCCACTATGTGTGATGTTTATATTAAATGGGAAGGTTTTATACAAAATACTGGGGATCTTTTTGTGTTCCCTTCATTCAGCCGCGTCGTGTATCCGTATTATTATTAGAAACTTGTTTTCCTCGGTTAACATTTGACGTAGTACTCTCAACAAACATTCATGCTCAAATTTCAGACGTCAGAATTACCAGGAGAGAGTAGAGCTCATAGAAAAGCCTATTATTTGTAGTTGAATGGAGAAGGAGGTGAAAGCTAAAAGGGAAGGAATATTATATTTTGGAGATTGAAAGTTTTCCTGTTTAAATAGAGGTGTCAATGCGTGAAATTCATTGTGATCACATCGATTTCATCTTTTCCTTTCCAGTTCCGGTTTCTTATTATTGCTTCACATTATATCATTTCCTTTTGCTTAACCAAAAAGCTGGCTGAGAAAGGAAGAATGTGAATGTTGTTGAGCATTTGAACTTTCCTGCAAGTTTTGTTACCTCTTGTCGCGTAAATTTCAATCCCTAAACAGAGAAAAGTTTTTCCGTTTTTCCAATATTGTGCCTAATGCCTGCTGCTGCTTTCCTATTCATGTCGGACTAAATCAGCATCGCATTATTAAGTTTTTGAAGGTATATTATATTATACATGGACAGAAGATAAGCATGGGAGTGAACATTTGAGCAAAAAGGTGAGAAAAAGCCTCACGGATGATTTATTTTACTCACAGAAGCAGCGCAAACGTGTCACATAAAACGTCGATAAAATAGTGAAAAATGTTATTTCTTATTCATTTTTACGATACTGAATTTTTTATTTGGTGTTTTTTATTTTTGTTTAAATGTTATGAATAAGTTATTGTGGACAATCATTTATGTTTGTTGTGTTTATAAGTAACTTCGGCTATTCTTCTAGTATCAGACAGGCTCAAAAAAGAAATAAAATAAAATCTATCCAATTTTTTAAAGTTGAAACTTTTTTTGTTAATATTGTTAATGGCGTTGATGAAAGTGTCGTTACAAATCGTCTTGGAATACAAACAAGCTTTTTTGTGAATACGCTTCAATGACTGATTTGCCTTCAAATGATTGCTGATGATACGATAATAATACAAGGCTGGATTGCACGTTCCCTTTCCTGTTTGCATTTTCATTCTCCTTTTCCTACCAACTCTCTTGCTTTATATCTACTATACTGCATTTCATTTAATGCTTTTTGCCGCATCACATTTCCATTTGTCATCACCACTCAACTTTTCCCTCTTTCCATCTTTCTTTTCTGTCATTATTAGGTTGAGTGAAAATGCTTGTCAGATTCACATAAGAAGAATGGAACAACAAATCGGCGTTACAATGAGCCACCAAACAAGCTATCACTATTTCTCTACTATTAAACATAATACTGACACGCACAGCCACATTGCATTGCCATGAAGATGATAATATCAGACTCTTTCTACATCTGTACGCAAATATCTGTGTATTTCAAAAGAAAGAGAAAGAGAGAGAGAGAGAAGATAAATAAGAAAACGAGAAAGGTATCATCTTTGTAGTGCAAGGAAGTATCATAGCGTAATATTTTGTAAAGTGAAAGTATTCCACCTCACGCTCCGTGTTTCGCCAGTTTCCCCAAATTTAACGTTTTCTCCTAACTCCCTTTCACAATCAGCTAAACTTCAATTCCAAAAAGTGAAATAGAATAATACATAAACCAAGAGAAGAAGTTGTTGATTCTAAGAAGGAAAGGTTTTGAATGTTGAATAAAGGAAAAAGGGGTGTCACCCATCATAAAAGACATACTTAAATATCAGAATATTTTATACTGCTCTAAAACGGAAACAGTTTTGCTGTGCTAATGAAAATGAGGTAGAGGTATAAGTTACAGTTCCATTCTTTTCATCTTATCATCCTTGTATTTTAAAGAAAAAGGAAATCAGCAGAAATCTGTACAAAACAGAGAAAGTTTAAAGAATACAGACTGTTTTAAAATAAGGAAAAGTTGGGAGTAAATATGCATCTCTTTTTAATATGATGATGGCTAGTGGTGGTGGTGGGTGACAAACGAAACAAATGCTCACTTCTTTATACATCCTCCTTTGTTGTTGAAAGGAAATCAAGAGTCACTTTCATCTTCATCATGAAATGAATCTATTATGTAGTGTGGCGATGATGAGAACTCCTGCCATTCACCAGTATTTTTTTCAATGAACTTAAAAGTTTTTCTGTTCCTATAAAAGTCTACGAATGGCTCTGTCTGAATTTTCCTCCTTCTTGTTCTTTCCCCTCCTCCCGTCTCCATTCATGTAATCGTCATTAATTTGGGTACGTAAACAGGAACAGGATGAATATTTCTAAGCTGGTGTCATCCCATTTTCCAAAGAATGCGTATGTCACCTTCCGTTTTTGATTAGCGATGAGTAAACTATTGGATTGAATGGAGCTCGAGTGTACTTTTGATTCTCTCTTCTCGCACAAGTTCATAAGCGTATTACATAAGAAAGGAAGACTGAGCAAAGGGAATGGATTTTCTTCGTTATCTAAAAAGCTGGAAAGCCATCGCATTATCATCATCATCATCATTGTTATTACCACTGCCACCACACCACATCACACCGAAAACTGGTGTTTAGTTTAGTCTGTATCCATCATAATCAGCATCAAATCACTTTGCGTCGCACCAACATCAACGTCGTCATCATCACCCAAAAAGCTGTAACTCAAGCAGAAAAGTTGTATCCTTTATTAGCTTTGTAACAGCATAGCAGCAGCAGAACAGTGGGAGAATGAAAGTGAGTGAGTGAAAGAAAAAAGAGGTGATCACCCATTCCAATATTTAATGCAGGAGAACGACATTCGTCTGCCTCCTCATCCGAGGTATTATTATATTGGTGTCGTACTGTTTTAATTTGTACGACGCGACGACAGTTCCCAGCAACAAGCCGACTGAAGCTGACATGAATTGTTAAGGACATCCTCGTATTTTGGGTACTTTTGTTGCTGGCTTATGATGAGGACGATGACAATGAACGTTTTTTTTTCAGTACAAGTGACGGATGTTGCTTAGTTGGCTGCTGCTACTTCCCTTGTGATGACTTCGTTGATCATCTTTTCTTTTATGATTTTCAATTACTATCTACTAATCCATTCACTCCTTCTTTTTGGTATCATTATACTTTATTGGCTTTTCATGCTTTTTTGCATTCCAAACTCCAAGTTTTATTTGTCAAAACAAAATCATGGATTGCCTTTACTTTTTATTTTTGTTTTTGCATAAATAAAATGTTTTCCTTTTACTTCCGTTTTTTAAGGTTTGCTTTAAATCTAAAAGAAGGCATAATACTTCCACAAACCAGATGAGTACTTTTATTATACAGCTCAAAGTTTCTGTGAAGAAGGTTTAGATCAGTTTTTAACTAAATGTAAACAAAGTTGTCATCTTTCTGTCATGATCACGATCACAAGGCTCATCAAGTTAATACGTAGGGAGTAGAGAGGGTGTGCTGATACTTAATCCTTGTATCATTTACGTTTGAGGTGTAGATAAAACTACCAAGCCAGAAATGAATACAGGTTCCTCTTTTCTTTGTTGACATTTCCCTATGAATAAAAAATGTTTGATTCCTGTCAAGCTCATATCTTTGATTTTGGCTGGCACACTGTCAAATCTAGATTCAAATCTTAAAGCTTGCAAGTCTAGATTTGATTTTTAAAGAATTTCTGAACTTTCAATAAGGTGAAATAATTTCAAATGTTTAGAAGCTTCTTACCTTGAATCAGTTCAATACTTTTCACCGTAAAGCACTTGTATTGTATGTATGTTTTGATGAAGATACTCTTACCTTTCTTGAAGCTATCCTCAAAATATGAAGGTACGAGGGTATGTCAACGGCAGACGTCTTGAGCGTGAGTCGCTCTTGATACTCTGCGCTTCAGTCCCATTCCTGTAAATATGTATGTTTTTTAAGAATTCAGTTTAAAATGTCAGGTCAGGCAAAACCACCTTACTTTAGATTTCTTAAACATTCACATCCATCCAATTTCATTTTCACAAGACTAAAAACGAACAAACCCAAAGAAGGTTTTAAAGGATTAAAAAAGGATTTGAAAACATTTTTGTTGCACAAAGCGACAGCGTTAAAAATATTTACCTGAGCTAAACTTAAAAGTAGATCATAAAATTATCCAACAACTTATCATTTCCTTTTCATTAAAATGTTTTCAAACATCAACCTTTAAGAATTTAATGTGAAAGTATAACATGGGCAATCAAAATTTAATCGAAATTTTTACCACTTGCTAAAAATACTTGCTTTTTGTGTTCCAGCTCTCAAAACATCTTCACCAGGAGAGTAGGTAGCCCTTCTTGAAATACATTTAAGTATTTTTATTGTATACTTCTAGCTGTTTATCTCTCAAGAGAGAGGACAAAGGACTACTTCTACTCGACTAGCCTTTTAAATATCTTTGTCGTTAAGTAGGCAAACAAAATACTAAATTGGTTGGTCATTTTTCACAATTTAACAATTTTCCATTCTCAAAAACTCAAATACTTCAGCAGAGAATAAAAGAAAAGTGAAAAAGGTCTAACGAGATAGAGAGATGGAACATTTTACTGTAAAATGCTTTAAACAGTCTTTTCTAATACTTACTGCCTTCGATCCATTCACTGTCTTTGCTTAGATATGTTGAAGAATGTTTATCTTTGGAACTTGAAAAAATTTCCTTCTAGAGACTCATTCAAAGATTTAAAAAAATGTCTTCTCAGAGGACAAGTATCTTAGCTTAATAAAGTTAGCATGCGGCGTATTGTTAGTTAGTCCTGCCAAGCAAACCTAAGAATTTATTTACTTATCCAAACCCGCCATTCTTCTTCCTTGTAATATTGCATACGGTTCTCTGCTTGATTACACCAATAAGAGAGCATTTTCCTTGATCGTCCTGAACCTAAGTTAGTCTCTCTCTCTTTCCAAACTCAGTACAATAACATATAATACAGACATAATTCTTGGACTTTGGTATAAATAATAATAATAATATGCTTATTTGCTGGAAGAAACGAAAAGGATCGTTTTTTCTCATTCCCCATTTTCATTCATTATTTCTTGTAAACACTGCTGGAGAGATACAAAACAGAGAAGAGTGAACAAATATATTATAAAAGGAAGAGGAGCAAGATGAAGAAAAAGTGGATGATACTGTTTATGTGGAGTGGTGTGTAGGTACAGAGGTCCTTTTGCTTCTTCTTTTCAATTTTTGCTCAGCTTTTGCTTTCCCTAATCTTTTCAAGCTCCTTGGAGACATTGTTTTCTGTTTGTTTGCTGGAGGGCTCTTCTACGTGCTTCTTTTCAAAGTCTTGGTGAATGGTCCTAATTCTACTAGATCATGATGATAGTTAATTCTGCTTGCTATTTTGTTTCTCTTTTTATCATTTCCTGCTTAGGTATTAAACTTTCACAATAATTTTTAGTAGTTTTACAAGAAACATAATTTTTCTGCTTTTAAACCCATGCTTGCTTCAGTTTTAATAAATATTAATATAAATATATGCATAAATAAATGATTTCAAAGAGACATTTTTAGGAGCAATAATGTGACCAGAAATTAGAAATGAAACCAAATTTTGATGGGAAACGAATATGTGAATGTTTGAGTCAGAAAAGCAACAAAACAAGACTGCAACAACCACGCCACTCAAAAGTGCATAGCAATAGTAAAAAAATAAATAAAAAGACCACAAATGTAAAGGTACGCACCTTAATTATAATTGAGATATCATTTCAAGTCCAAAACATGCTCAAAGCGTTTTTTTGTAATTATTTATTCTTGTTACCCATCCAAACTCAAATTTGTTTGACGTGATTAGTTGGAAATACGCTCATGGTTGAATGAACTTTAGAATATATCTTAATAAGAAAATAGATTTGCCTAAACAAGTCTTGTACTGCAATACTCCGGTCAACAGTTTTTCCCTAGAAGAGCAAAAACGAAAAAATCTTTTCTTTCCGGGTCCTTTTTACGAAAAAAACGTGTAAGGAAGCGGAGGAACTCATGTAAAAGATTGAGCGATACGATGAAAGACTTTCCACTTGCGTACATCTATAAAAAAGAATTATGAAAGCGGCTGGGAATCCGATCGGTCACCGCTCATTGACTAATTTAAACAAATGAGATGGTGATAACAAGGAAGAGGCACGAAGTTGAGCTGAGAGCAAAGCAAAAGTAATTCAAGTGATTTGATTTTCTCTCTTCAAAAAAAGTTGTTGAGGCACTGCATTGAGAAAAAAGATGCCGCTCAAGATTGGAGGAGATTAGGAAGTTGTGAGGCATGTAATTGGACATGTGTAACAATGTTTGATGGCATTATTCACCGCACATTTTCATTTTTGAGGAAAAACACAGAGACCAAGAAAAAAGTGATTATGATATTTAATTTGACAGATGGAAGACACCTACTCCTGCCTAGTTATGAGGTTGATCGTTTTGCGTCACTTTTGTAACCAAAATCCTTGTAATATATTTCTACATTTATTATAAATTACCTTCGCCATTCGAATTCTCTCACACTCTCACATTGCCCCAAAATTTACTGTTACTCTTTTTAATAAAAAAAATCATTTTCATATCTGTTTCACTACTTAATTGATATGATAAGTAAATAGATTCACAAACTACTTTGGTGTAATATGACAAAATGCTATTATACAGTGATGAGTAAACAACGTTAGCCTACTTGAGATAGATTCGAGGGGGATTACGTAAGAGGCCAAGGGATTCAAAAAATCATTTAATCTTGGAATCCACGTGTTCTCCAAATTCACAGGAGAATTTTTTCAATCAAAATCTGATAATAGAGTGACGTCACATTCTCAGTAGATAACATCGTAGTTGTAGTAAGGCTTTGGTTAGCATCAAAAATAGGAAAATGGAACATCCAAAGTAATTGCTCATATAAAGTGGTACAAGGAAAAGGAGGAGGAGAAGGGCCAGTTGAAATGAAAACCTTTCTGGTGAAGAAAAGAAGAGAGTAGCTACGTAATTGTGAAACTCATAATATTATGTACTCTCATAAGAAGAAAAAGGAGAGTGACAGACATCATTATCGTAACATAAAAAGTCACAATTCTTGATAGAGTTGTTGAAGTTTTTGCTGTTCTTGTTTGTGATCATGGTGATGTTCATGCACACAGAGAAGCTCACTTTTACTTTCTAGTTTGTAGTTTGTAGGATTATTGTAAACATTGGAAAAGAGGATGAAAGTGTGCACACACAAAAAATAACTTTCCACTTCTCTCTCTCTCTCTCCCTTCCTTCTTTTCTCTCACTCTTACAACTTTTTTCTAATTCTGAGAATAGAGTAGTGTGTGTGTTTTGTAGTATGCGGTCCATGGGAATAGTAGTAGTCTAGTTCGAGAGCAAACAGAAAACGAAAAGAGGAAATGTAGAGGAGGAGAAGAGAAGCCGGTAAGAAATGGTAACAAACATAGAGTGGCAGTGGTAGGTATAGTGTGTGTGCTGATAATCGTAAAACAACCCTTTCATGCAAGAACACAATTTATTTCCTCCGTGTGTTTGCTTATCATTCTGGTGATCTTCCTCCGACGGCTATTTGTTTTCCCGTAATGGATTTCACGTTGTCTCCTTGAGGCACCTACACAATTACCTAAAACTCTATAACGATTACAATTATTGAGAATAGGGCCAGGAGCTCATCACGAGAAAGAAGAAGATACGTTGGTTTTTACGATAAAAAGCTTATGTAACTTTATGTAAACTTTTATGCATATAATGTACACACACCGTTACCGTTATCCAAATTAATACAACCGATTATTCATTCATTGCTACAGTATAATATAACGTTGTTGATGCGATGCTACTTACACGTTTCACGCGTCTCTTGCCGTTCGTTCACGTAATAATAATCGTTTTCAGTCAGCATCAACTTCCTTTTTTTACCATTTTTCCTGGCAATAAAATGATTTCTATTAGGAAAGCCATATTATCCATTTCCGTATCATTCATCCAGATCGGTTTATGCTCTCGTATGGAAGTTTTAAAAAGCTGCTGCTGTGAATGTGAAATGACTCGTGTTCTTTCCCATACGCTCATTTATTTCTTCGACTTAATTGGAATTTTCTTGCTCCTCTTTCGCTCTTTCTCCTTCTTTTACCAACAAAATGGAAATTAGGTAAGCAAACATTATTCTTTCACGGAAGTTTCATTACTACTGGGCAATGAATTACGTAAAAATAAAGCATTGACACTTGACAAAAACATTCTAATAATTCTCATAATGTATTTTCCAATGCTGTAGATAAATATCATCGTTGATTAATTTACTACAGAAGCATTCATCTTTTATTTGACATTTTTTCCTCATTTGTAATATTATCCTTTCATTTCATAATGCAATGCAGGTATGTATTTGTATTCAGCTTAATGAGGATTTGTTGGAAGCCTTCAAGTAACGATTCCTTAAAAATTGTACTCACGCCTACTAAAAATGTGTTTTTTTGCTTCTGCAAAGCTAAAGTTTCTGATTTTTCTCTTTTTCATCATAATTTGTTGAGATGTGCCGGTCGGAACGGAATAGCTTTTAAAGTAGTAGAAAAAGTTCCGCTTGTGTGATTTTGAAAAAAAACCTAAAGGATAATAAAGAGAAAGAAGAAGCTAATGCACACCACTTGAATTAATTAACGGCTCTTCCATGCTTTTTCCTAATTTGAGCGGAAGAGTAGTGGCGGAGTGGTATTGGAGCACCAGAGAAGCGGAAACAAATCCAAAGAATTAATAATAAAATTTTCTCCATATTAGCTAAAATGTAAGGAGGTACCTGTGAACAAGGATGAGGGATAAGAATAGATGATGTGTCGGCGCTAGTGTAATAATAATAATGATACTATTATGAAGATGAGGATGCTGAATGGGGCTTGACGAGCATAAATTTCAAATTATTACTGTTGCTGTCGGTGAATTCCTACTACCACATACTTTTTTAGCTTTTTGACTTTGATAAGGATTATTATTACTCATCCACACAATTCCAACAACTCTAATAGACGATAGTGGTGGCTGTTTGGTGGATAATATCTATGTCGGTGCGGAAAAGTACCCCATTTCCCAGCATAAGGATTTCTTTTATATTGTATTTTTTACTCTTCCCTTTCCTCATCTTTCTCTGTGATCACGGTTATGAGAGATATATTATGGTAGATATGGATGCAAAGTAAAATATTATACAAGTTTCGAAAAGTAAATTTAATATACATTCATGAATTTTCCCACCAGCTACTCCGAGTCCCAATCCCAATTCACATCATCATCATCAGCAGTAGCAGCATAGCAGGAAGCATCATCCCACTCGTGAAATAATCACGCTCATCATCTCATTATGTCTTCATAATAAGCTACACATGATTTCATATGAGAGCAACTAATTCACTTGAATTAGCTTTCATTCATCTTCATCCAATTCACTTTCACTCTCACTCACACAAATTCTATCATCCATCATCATATCATATCATCTTCGCCGTAGTAGTGGTAGGGTAGGGCTATGCTGCTACAGAGAACTTTTTTTGTGTTTTATGTTCCGCTACTTTCTTTTCTTTCGCCTTGGTTATTTAGAAGTTTCTATCAAACTTATAATAGGTACGTATAGCATTCGGTTGATCAAAAGAATTTTTTTAAATGAATGGGGAATGCAATGCAATGGAGTCCGGGTCTTTGTCGGTTTTTGGCCAGGTAAAAAATGATAAATCTAATCACATAGCTTATTTTATGCAATGTTTTTGGTATAAATTATATATTATACATATAAATACGTATTATATCTTTGTAAATGATTAATACGATAAGCCGTAATGATTAATATTTATTGCTAAAATGCAGCCGTATTTATCCGCATAATATTTAGTCTACTCATCATAGTATTGTTTAGACGTGCTGTCTTTTGAGTTTTAGGAAGCTTTTTACCAAAACATTTATTATTGGACGGAAATCAAAGTCCCCACACGAATTCAAATAATAATTTATTGATATTTATAACTTAATATGGCAGACAGGCTAATTCTATGCGTATTAAAACGTATTTTCGAAAGTATTTATTATTTATGATTGAATTTCAATCCCTCAGTATATCATATAAATCATATAAGTACATTTATATACTGTATCACTTCTGCACTGTTTTAAAAGAATGTTTATTTAAACTGTACACAAAAATATTCAAGTTTCATTGCATGAACACAGGCGTTTTATTTATTGGAAACGGTGAGGTGGTGCATTGTATTGTGGTGCGGTCTTTGAAAATTCAACGAGAGTCGATGTATTCCGCTTGCCAGCAAGTACATCTAGCCCGCATTGCATTGCCGCGTATGGAAATTCCACTGCACTGCACTGCTTTACACATGAGTGGGGGCACGTTTGGACAAGCAGCGTGGCGGGGACGAACTGATCTGAAAATATCTAGATGAACTGCAGCAGCAGTATCGTGAAGTGTACAATCCATGCAAAAATAACACGTGCTTCATTTTCCTCATTGTCAGTTTAATGTTTCATTTACAAATTGAAATTAAAGTGCTTTTTAATAAGTTAATTGATGTGTGAGATAAAGAACTAGAGTTTGTATAATTTTTACTCTTTTGAAAGTAAGTTTTTCATAATTTATGTAATTAATTTTAGCTAAAGGATTTAATTAAAAATCACACGTTAATTATGCATCTGGTCTGCGAACTTGGTTTATTATGATCTTGATCGTTTTAATATTTTGTGAAGTGTTACTAGTGTTAGTGGTGCAATCATAATATGGATTAAAGGTGAATTATTTAAATTAAACTTATGCTTTATATTGAGCTTTCTTTATTGTTTTAACTGGTAGACACACAAGACACAAGAGCCAAAAGCGGCAGGATGGAAAATCGGAAGAAGCCCAAAGTGGGTTTCATTCCTTGCCTTACGTTCGTAAAGCAGGGGGTAGCCAACCCCACACTTGAAAAGGTACTTATCTTACATCTTACCTTGATTAAACATACTTTGCTAAATTAAACAGAATTTAAATGAGTTAAACTAATTATTCGTTGTTCGCTTCTTTTTAAAGATTAAAGCAACGAAAGAAGAGTTGCTGCAAGTGATGAAGGAGCTCAAGTTGAGAGAGTACGGAATAGATTATTGTAGCTTTCTACCTTATCTAAACTACTGTAGCAATAGCAAATCAAAGTTGCAATTTAAGTATTGATTGTTTTTTTTGCAATTAGAGCTGAATACAAAAACAGACCGTCCGATGAGCAGAAACCCGTTCAAGGGGAGCCCATGAGTGACGTTGACGTAGAAAATGAAAACGCTGCCGTAGATGATTACTACGACTTAGATAATTACGACGATGAGCCGGTAGAATCCGGTGTCAGCTATAATACGGACGCTATGTTATTGAATAGTGCTCCTGAATCGGAGGAGGATGATGATGATGATTCTGAGGAGGAAGCAGAAGATTTTAGTATCAAGCCCGATGATAACATTATCGTCGCTGGCCAAGTTAGTGATGACGTGTGCCTACTGCAACTTTACGGTGAGTTATCATAATTATGTCGTGATAACAGAAAGAGTTATTGGACCGTCACCATTCCGTTCTAATGACTAATAATCAAATGTCAATATAATGATTTGATGATATTGCAGTGCTGAATGTGGAGAAACAAGAATTTTTCCTTTTCAACGATACCTACTTGCCTTCATACCCGGTATCCGTTGAATGGCTAAACTTTAACCCGAAGCATGAGGACACTACAGGCCATTTAGCAGCTACTGGGTACATGATTCCTGAAATTCACGTGTGGGATCTTAACAAGTCAGACTCACTTGAACCGTTACTTTGTCTCGGATCAAAAAAGAAGAAAACCCTGCGCCATCGCGATGCAGTTTTAAGCTTG
>JAHZNJ010002864.1:0-15346 GCA_027744475.1 Lepidocyrtus cf. sotoi NNG-2020 | reverse complement strand
AAGATTTCTTGTCCAATTGTTTTCGCTGGTTTTATATGTATGTAATGAGATGCCACGAAAGAAATAGATGTAAAGAAATTTTATACTGGGTGTCCACTCACTCTCACAACAATAACTTTTTTTGCACTGGCTGAACTAAGCTATTCTTGTGAATTACAATACATAATAATATTATTGTCATGAGTAAAAGTAAACGAATCAAGCTCGTATTATTTTTGGCGATTCTCTGACTCATATTTTTTTCATGAAAGAAATTTAAGCAATCCAATCATCCGCAGCAGATTTTGGAGCAAACCAGAATTTCACCTACACAAACACAGCCGTGTCATAACCACACATAAAAGAACAGAACTGTTAAATGTTTTTTAAGATAAATGTGATCAAAGAGAGGTAAATGTCGCATTCATCAACCGTTCATCCTTTCATATTTCCATATTTTTTTCTTGCACTATCATGACATTATTATTATCAACAGGTAAGTAATATAATTCTCCGAAATAAAATAATATTTTTCTCCGACATCGTATAAGTTTCAATCGTGTGTTATTATTATATCAACTGACTTGACGATGAGAGTTACTGGGAGTGTTGAAATTGAAATATCGAAATGTTCTTCTGCCAGTTACACAAACTTAAATCACAAAAAATCTTTTCTTCGGATTTTTAAGTCTTATTACTCCTTCCTGCTTTTTCTTCAGCAGCCCTTTAAATTTTTATTGAAGTGAAAATCTTGCAATATTATCCTTTGCGAAAGCCTAAGGCGAACATAAATATTTTCTGTCAACTGCTGCAACTCTGCTGTCAGTACTATTTAACATTAAATTGGGGATTCAACGAGGTATTAAACAGGTAATAAAAAACGTATTCAACCGCTTTTTCGTTGACATTCACTCACCAACAACGCAAAACTATATAATAAACTGAGCCACTTTCTTATAATTTTATGCATGTGTAAAGCCAAAGGAATATTATCATATCATCAAAATCATCGCGGAAGGTATAAGGGAAGAATGGAATTGAATACGCTTTACAGCTATTATTTTTTTACCTTAGTTAGTACCACTCTAGTTTGGCAAACCCCTATGAAATCACGAAAATAAGTAAGTAGCTGCCCGTTTCTAAACGAAATTTTGATGCCTTTATAATCATTGCAGCTAGAGCACACACCACCACAAAATTTAGTAAACCACAATAACAGCAGCACTCACATAATTCACGTTCGCACACACCTGTCACAAAATATTTTACTACCACTACCACTATCTCATTGTCACCACACCACTACTCTCTACCATCATCATACTACCCACTACCCACTCCTCCTTGGTACCAGAAGCGTAGAATAATAATTTTCAATTCTGAAATATTTTTCTTCTTCTGCTGCAGAAAATAATCAAACTACTATTTTCTTCTTTTTCTTCCTTTTCTAGCCGATCTTGAAACTTTTAAATGATATTACAAAAGAGTGAGAGACACCTGAAAACTCCACACTTCATTCATATAATCTTCAGTGCCACTGCTACCATCATAATAGCAATCATCGTTATCTTTATTATCATGATCAGCAAAACTGCAGCATTTCACATGAATTCTCTTCTTCTGCTGCTGCTACTACAATAAAAATTACTGAATATACTTACTCATCACTACTCTAGCGTTGAAAAGTCATTAATGAATGGATGAATAAGCATTAAAAATTGGGATTTAGCTGAACAAGACTACTAAATAATAGTGAGCAGTTTTAGTAAAACCACTGGTTCCCTTTTTATCTCATTTTTATAATACATCCAAAAAAAACATTTATTGCGTGATATGTTCTGAACTTCTTCTAATCATCTTCACTTCATATATTGTACTTACTTACGTAAAGCCTTATAGGATCTTGTATTGAGATTTTTAGATATGTGATTCGAGTTTACTTCACGTTTATTATGAACATGATGACTAAATGATGATGATGTTTATTTTTTACTATGCACTAATTTCACGCAGCGTTAAAAAACCATCATAATTCACGGTTTGCTTCATTTCATTTCCACCACCAACAATAATACCACGACAGTCCAATTCTCTATAGAATCACACAAACCTGACAATGTGCCTTTTCTCTTTCTCTCTCTCTCATTTAGAATGATGTTGATGTTGACGATGATGACAGACATCATCATAAACTCCTTCCTTTTATGGCTGGCATATATATTTTTGCCCACTTTGCTTGTCTCTGAATCGAACAAAACGAAAAAAATACAATCGTGCACAGCAAGTGCAGAAAATAGTAAAATAAAAATGCCACTAAAACGCTATTACCTAGTTTTAGTTTTAGCTCCACTTCCAATAATAAACTGATGTGATGTAGGTTTTTTGTTTCGAGGTAACAATAATAATATTGCCTGAAGTTTGTATCCTCCCCCTCCCTCTTCAATCAGATTTTTTACTTAAACTCTAGTTTTTTCAGTTTACACAACTTGACATTCATTCACAGTAAAAAGTAAATATGCAACCATTTGCCGTTAGATTATTGTATGCTACGTTAAAACTTAGAGGAGCTTAAAAGGGGGAATATCAGACAATTTATTTACTGCCGAAGGTAAAATAAGAGAGAAGTATAAAATAAAATGAGGGTTTGCTTTGCCATTGCCACCCACCTTTCATTTTCCATCAAGTTTGTAGCATCGTCGTCCTCCTAATCAAACAGTAACTACTTTTTTGTTTAGTAATTAAAATATTTAACGAGAGAGAGAGAGAGAGGAGAGAAATGAACGAATTACTCGACTTTGAGTTTTACCCATTAACAACAAAAATACATGCGTAACGTAACATCAACAAAATCTCCAATCAAGCTTTAATCAATTTCACAAGCGTTTAATTTTTTAAATATGCATCTGATTACTTTCAAAGAAATTTCATCAATATTTTTTTCAAATTTTCAAATCTTTCAATGCTTGCATTCGAATTTACTGCATTGCATTTTGCATTGATTGATGAAGATAAGATAACAGAAAGCAAGGTGTGATAAACAGTATAATAATCTGATTGAACGTTAATCAAGTAAAAAAAAGCACAGTCCTGCTTACCTCTTTCCTACTATTACTCTCATTCTCACAAATTGGCTGCTATCTGCTGATAATGAAAACTGAGTTTTATCACTTCTCTTAACAATGAACTTATCTAATCAAACACTTTTTTCTTTAGAGATTCTTAATATTGTAGCAGCAGCATTTTAGCAGCATTGCATTGCTGGTGAGAATTTTTGTCTAGATTAGTATTCTGTAGAAGGAAGGTAGGTATATAAATTTACTTTGATATTACAAACGATGTTCTCCTTCATTTCATTTCACTTTTAGCTTGTGTGTGATATGATGTCGATGATGAAAGTGAAATGAAATGGGATTGGGAAGCGTTTTTGTTTTACGTACATTTGCTAATGCTATATAATATTTTATCTTTAGATTATTCTGCTGTTACTGAAGTTCATACCACAACAAAAATACGTAATTGAAGATAAAATATTCCTCCAATGATCAGTAAGTGGTAGTTATGCAGAGACTACTACAAAAACACCAAAACTCCTTATTTCTTACCTGCAATTATCTATCTTGTAAGTTTTTTTGATTTATTGTGCAATATGAAGAAAACTTCTTTTTGTTGTACCGTTGTACGACTTCTTCGACACTCGACCTTGAATGCGTTCATTTACGTTTATGCAAGCAATAGTATATTTGCTCTTATTTATCCCATTATGCATACAAAACTTCTGCCGATGTTGATGATTGGGTTGTAATCCATTGTTTTTATTAGGTTAATATTATATTGCAGCACCATTCGTAGTAAATAATATTGATTGTTCAGCGAACATAAGTATGCATCCATCATAATAAATAATAACATTTATATTGATGCACCTCTTGATATTTTTTCTTCGTCGTCATAAGAAGATGAAGGATGATCATCAAATAAATGTTTATCATGATCTTGACTTGAGCAATAATTCCACGAGGTAAAAAAATCTTTAAGTAGTAAAACGATGCATTGCAGCATCACGTAATTTAGGTACATAATAGAAGCTTTGCATATTATTCATTATTAATGGAAACTTTACTAGTTTGTTAGAAGTTAAATCGCCTGATCTTTCGGAAAGAAAGATCATCTTTCCTGACCTCCATGATGGGGGTTACAAAACAATATAATTTAAAAGGCTGGTTGGAAAGTTTATGAAAATCATGTTAGATTGGACAATATTATATTGAATCGAAATAAAATTTTTACTACAATAAGCTTAGTCTAACCGATTCATTCAGCGAAAATAAAATTTAAGTAAGCTTTCGTTTCAACTGTAGGTTATTCTGGAAGCTAAACACTCAAGTACGTACATAAATCGTTTGTGAAACTTTTGATGCATAGTTATGACAGGAAAGTTGCATTGTTACATGCATTGTCTTGTTAGTATTTTTTCGCACGCGAGCAAAACCATCCTACTAAATAATACCTTTTTTTATTTTTTTCTGTTGCTGTTGCTGCCATTGCATGACTTACTTACGCAGTGACCTTCGTAAGTTCCAGCAGTAACATAACTGCATCAGCAGCAGCAAATGTTGATGAGTGCAATGTTTATGTGATAACGAAGAACAGTCTGATTTCTCAATTCCCAAGGGAAGTCCTTGAGACTATTTACTTTTTTCAAAGCTAACAATAAAGTAAAGAAGAACACACCACAACATCACTCCACGAGAAATTCTTTAATTTCAGAAGACCACTAATATGGGCGAGCATGAATTTATAATATGTACATATAGTAATGCACAAAAATTAATGTTGAACAGGCACAGGCAGCCACACATTTAACTTTTAATTAACCCTTCTTCCTTAACAATCATGCAGAAACGTACAACAAAAGCCAACCTCAGCTTTAAGGCTTTGCTTAAAGAGGCGGAAGCATTATTTACTTTACCAGGGTGGATGTAGTAAGAAGGCTTGTTTCGCTCTTTAATTTATGATTGGCATAGATTTGAATAGATTAGCAAAATTCGAGTGGCAAAGTAATACTTTGTAAGCGTAAGTGTGTAAACGATTGCATTGATCGTTGATTAATTAAACAGCCTTAAAAAACAGAAATCAATATGGAAGTAAAATGTGTCGATAAAATCGATACATGCCAATCCCTCTTCTACGGTAGTATAAGTAGAACTAATGCATATTCATAATTTTCAACTTGTAACTCAACTCAGAATTGAACAATTTTCATTGTAGCTCTTTTAGTATTTTCTCTCGTAAAAATTGCCAACAAAGATAAGAAAACTGTAAACGAAATAAGATTTGCATTGGTAAATTCTGTACCTGCAAGGATTTTTTATGAGCTCTTAGCTCAGCGGGGCAAGACACTAAAGCTAAGTGGTACCCTAAACCTTAATATTCTTTATTTTTATTTTATCATAATACCATCAACAACATTGATTCTTTTTATCCAAATAAAAAACAACGTATTTTATTTTACATCATATCTCAACTATTGACTTGTCGCCCCCTGTCAAAACTTTAGGTGAAGTAACTTTTTTGATTTGATCTAACTGAACGTGAGGTGAGGTAATAAAATCGGGCTAGTATTATTGGTAGTGAGAAACTGGTAGTATTGATTGATTGATTGAATGAATGAATGATTGATGATTGATTTGATAAGTTCCTTCGTTCATTCACTTTCCCACGCATTTCAACTTCATTCAATCTTATACACAGTTATATGGCTTTTGTCCTCCATCATTATTATTATCCTTTGGCAAAAGTTCAGGAAAAAATGAACATGTCGATGCAATGCGATGTAAGTTAGCTGACTTGTAAGTGAGTGAGTTGTTGCAAATCATGATACGAGAATACAAAATGTGTTTACACAAGTAAAACAAGCTGCTGAACAGTAAAAACATTAAATCAAAATATTTATCAAGAGGGAAAGAGAGATCAGATTTAAGACAGTTTTTCTTGCATGTTCACAACTAGTTTAGAAAAAAAACAGTAGATTGAAAAGGAGGAAATGTTTCTGTCTTGTCTTGATGAATAGAAAACAGATCAACGAGATCACTTCAAACAATTGGAATGAATAATATACACTTCTAGTTTAACTGTAACAAACGCACTTTATTATCATCATCATCCCAAAAAATTATCATTCAACAATGAACAAAGCTAAAGCGGAGGAAGAATAATTTAAGAAAAAAAGGTTTGAACAGAACACACATTCAGGAAAGTGAAACGCTGACGACTTGGCGACGGGATGAAACGAAAGATTGCTTTTAAATCATATTATAATAATGAAATGAGAAGAAAGGAATCAAGCATTGTTTAAAATGTAAAATAAGTCGTGATTTGATATTGCAACTTAAAGTGCACGATAAAGTTTAATTCGGTTTTTGTTGCAGCACTGTAAAAGATGATATCCCTACCCTACCATTGAAGGACAATGGAGGATGTCCCTAATAAAATGTCTGTGCAACACAGCACAGCGACGCGTCAGAGAAGAAAAAGCAATTTCATTTTGTCTTAAATATTATTCAAAATAATAATTTTTTGTCTTTGGGTGTTCTGTTTCTGTTTTCGCTCTTACAAGGGAAAGTTTTATGCACATGGCTATAAAAAATAAAATTTGTCGACAAGGAAATAGTTATTATTGTTATAATATTACACAGACCAAACTTATACGGAATTTGCTTGCTAATTAAAATCGAGTTAGAATCAACAACGAAGAATAAATAATTATCGTTATTTCTATTACTATATTGCATTGAATTGCAAACCAACGAGCCAGATGAAACACATCAGCAAGTTTTGAAAACAAAAACGTTTCCTTATAAGTATGTCAAGTGGAGAGCGACAGAAGAGTCATGAAGATTTCAGACAAGAGAGCGCCAAATGCTCTTACGAATATAGTAATTTCGTTAAAACAATTTATAAAGAGCCACTCAGCCTACATTTTACTTTCACATTTACTCCTCTCTTCTCTTCACTCTAATAAAATAAGACCATGCGAACATATTTATCTCCAGTTAATTAGCTCCTATAATAAGGTTAGATTAAGTAGATGGACAGCCATGTCATACTTAAGGAAGCACGCGAAGCCTGATTAAAACCAGAAGAAGAGACACTGCCCATTGAACTTCATTCTTCTCTGACATCACTTTATCCAATAATAGTAATAAATTAAGATTCATTCATTAGTATTCATTCATATTATTACATTTCCAAATACATAAAACAAAAGTTTATTGACATAGTAATCCTAAACAGCCACTACTATACGAAATCAGCATAAATGCCTCTTTTCTTTGATTCTTTTTTTATCAAAGAAGAATAGGATGAGGATGACAGGTCACTTTCAAATTCCCACAACCATCATTGATCAAACACTTTATTTTTTACCCATTTGAAATTATGAGTTTATATTACGGACTGGATACAATCTTTTCATGTTTGTGTTCTTATGAAGGAGTACTTTTCTTCTGAGGTAAAAAAGCAAATGTTCATAAAAACTTTGCGAGAGTCCTTACCTAATAATCGACCACTTTCAAAAAAGCTTTTCTATATGAATCGACGCAATCATACGCAATTAAGATTATTATCCCGCTCTACCTATTTATTATGATTTTTAACCTTTCCTTCTTCAATCATTGATATTGGCGCAGATAAGAAGTTGAGAAAAGACTTTGATCACGCACTCTGCTCTGCCATCATATCATGGTCAAAACTCAAAACGATGATGATGATGTTTAGATGTTTCAAAGTTATGTTGAAATACAACTATTTTTTTCTCAGTCAAGAAAGACGCCGTCATGTCACTGTAAAAAAGGGTGAGTGATATAAGGTAATGCGGTGGTGGTGGTAAGTAGCGTTATATGGCATGACAATTACTCCATTGTCAAGAATACTTTTTGAAGTCATTTTCATCAGGGTAAAAAAGCAAAGCAGAGAACAACTACATAATAATAATAATGAAATGAAGAAAAGCGATAGAAATCGAATTCATCCCCCTTCTGCAATTTGCTTACAACCTGAATCCCAATGACTACTACATCTGGTTTTTGCTCATTCATAGACAGAGGGAAGAAGGATTACATATTTTTATACGCATTTACTGATCAATAATCAATATATAAAAAAACATCACCATTGTCGTCGCGACAGAAGAAATCGAGCAAAGAAAAATTTTGTTTGCAGATTTTGGTCTCACATTTTAACATCGCCACCACGATCGTAATCATCATTATTATTATAACCGCCACAAATTTATTAGTTCAAAAAGGATTTCATTTTCTTCAAGTCTTACGACGATTATCCTGCATGTGCGTTTCACTTCCTTTTGTTGAAAATATCTATACTTTGGTTCGACTTTTGCATAATATTGCAAATGTTAACTCAAAAAAGAGAGACTTTTTTTCTTTGTCTTGTTATGTACGGAGTATGCGGGGTGAAGAAGGGTTTTCGTGGTGGTGGTGGTTGTGAGGATGATGTTGATGAAAGTCAGGTCAGAAAAAGACGACGATTCAGCAGCTTAGATTGTGAAATGGTGTAACAGCTGCATTTTTGCAGTCGATGAAGAAGAGGTGAATGGCAAAAGATTTTTTTATTATACGGCAACAACAATGCAAGTAGAAAGGAAGAATGAAAGGAAAGGAACAATGATCTTGATAATCAATCGGTACAATGACGATGGCGATGATGATGATGATAATGATGACATGAGTGAACAACGCATTCTTGTAAATTGTAAAAGACTTCTTGACTAACTAAAAAAGTAAGGTTGTGCTGATGATGATGAAGAAAGGAGGCAGAGGATACGATTGATTAAAGCTAGAAGAAAAGGTAGCTTCTTGGTTTTTAGAAATAAAAAAAAACCTGTATGACTTCTTGTAAAAAACCAAAAGGCGAAGCTAAGATAAGCTTGAATACAGTAGAAAAGAAACAGCTTAAAAATTCTCGTATTTCCTTTTACTTATTCGATTTCAATTTACCAACAATATATGCCTAATATTAAAAAACTCAAATGAATACAAAATGGTTTTCCTTGCATGAGCAAAAGGAAAAGGCTTTTTTTTTAATAATGAAAATGAACGACTATTTTGTAAAGGTAAGTAAAGCAAAATGTAAAAGAAGTTTCTTTCTGAAAAGGGCAAGCAATATATCAAATCGGCCTAAAGGATGATTTTTTAAAAATAAATATGACGACAGCATACGTAAAAGTCGTCTTCAAAGGATGAAAGTAAAAGTTTTTTGTGTATTTTATTATTTTATTTAATGCGCTCTTCCTCTACGTAATAATAATGATTAAATAAAATTAAATGGAGTTTAGTTATTTATAATAAAAAGATGGAAAATAGGAAGGAATACAACTATAAAGTATTTTTTGTACGACGATTATTAGAATTAGTATAGCTTTTTAAATTAAAACGGTTTTCATTATATGCAACAAACTTGCGTTAGTGAATTTTATTTAGTTAGGAAGAGGTACATGAGAGAACTGACAAGGAATTGAAGGAACTCATTTTTACAAAAAGTTTTCTAATAGTTTTAAAATAAAATTAAATCATTAAAAATGATGTTCAAACTTGATAGAAAAAAAGTGATTCCGTTTTATGTAAATTATTATTAAACTGCATGTGTGTAGTAAGTTGTTTGCAATTGCATTGCATATCGTTATAATCATCAACATTATTATTGTGCAAAATTTTACTACACTACTGGGAGGAAGAGAATGATAAAAAATAAAAAGGATAAATTACGTCGCGTCGTCTCGCGTCATTCAATAACTCAAACCTTACTCAAATGTTAGAAATGGTGCAATGCAAAATGCAATGTAAAGTTTTAAAAGTTCAAGATATAAAAAATAGAAATTATTGCATTCGTGGATGTACAGAAGATACACAACCAAACAAGATATATAGAGTATTATCCAAGAAGGAGTTACTGTTTTCTTATAGTTCATAACTCGGATAGTATTCATATATCATAGTAAATAGTAATAATAATGATATGTAAAAATATGCATGACTTCATTTATCAAATGAAAAAAGTCTACATCGCGTCTTTCATTTTTTTGTGTGCATTGTTGTACTTATGCATTAAAGGCTTTATGATGTGAAATGAGACAAAGCAAACCAGCTAGTATTTAAAAATAAAAACATTTTTTTTTATATTTTCTAAAAGAGCCATTTAAAAACCGTTTAATAATTTGAATTGGAATTTAGCAGCAAAGCAATTTATTATGGTTAAGTACTTACGTTTTATAGATATCGCTTTTTTGATGATATGATGATGATAAGGATAAAAAATATTTCACAGGATGACACTGATATTCATATTATTAAGCGGTAGGCACACACACATATACACTAACTGTTTCGTTTCGTTCGTATTTTACATTTTATGAGAGAGGAAGTTCTTATTAAGGTGCGCTGGGAATGTTATTTTTGCTATAAGAAAATAGTATAATGTGCTAAAATATTTTTGCTTTTAGAATTTCTCCTTGTGTTCATATTAATTAGCTTTTATTCTATCTACTTTCTCTCATATAATTTCATACAAACTAAACTGCTTCATTAATTAGTCATTAAAACCGTTCACTGAAAAACTGCTTTGAACAAATATGTGAATGTATTTGTCCGACGACACAGCAGAGAATTATAGCAATACAAGAGCAACAAATACATAAAAAGAATAAATATTCAGTGACAAGACAACTCAGCAACTGCGACAATACAATGAATGACGAAAACAACGTCAACGGGTAAAACAGTCACTCACCTTTGTTGTTCTCTAGGGTTTTCGAAGATGAACTCGAACCAGGTTTTTTTCTCCTCCACTCACAATTTATTCACAAATACACACTGTGTCTTGGGCTAGGCTAATTAAATATTCTTTTCGGGAATAAACACAAAAACGTTATGTAAAAAAATGTCGGAGTTTAAATTTTAAATTCTACAACCAAGAAACAAAAACACGGACGAAATGTTTATTACTTTAACACTCAAATCATCTGTGCAGTAAGAGTAACTGGACTTTGCCGTTGAAAAAGTAAATTTTTGTAACTTCGTTGAAAGTGAGTTATGTTGTGTGACTACTGAGCGAAGACCCTTCACAGGTCGTCTGACTTCACCGCACGTTGTTCTGCAACTGCAGCATAGTAAATCATGCAGGCTGCTATGCGCTGCAAAAACTAACACGGAAGAAGGGGACACATGAACACGATCATACAACACTGAGGCTGAGCTGAACGGCTGAATAGTACAAAAACTGAAGCTAAGGGTATTTTTTATGGATATAAAATAAATGTATTGTATATTTTATACCAGAAACAGTTTTTAGCAGCAGCAAAAACCCAGGCAGGTATAAAATCCTAACGGAATATCCTGCAAAAGCTATCCAATATCCAATGATGTTGATATGAAACGAAACACTCGACACAAAAGCACACGAAACGAAACAGAGAAACAACCACCTCCTCTTCACCAGATATCACAAAAACATACTAGTACCGTAGTACCTCTCTGGCTCTGACAAATACTGTCTACGCATAAGGATAAAATGAAAATCCTCCTCCTGAACACAAAAAAACTGCAGATCAGATCAGATGCCTAGATTCCTAGATGCCTTCCTTCTCTGCAAGCAATGTACCAAAAAACAGACACGAAGAATGAAGTTTGTACTTTGTTACTTTACTACTGCACAAAAACGGAACAAAGTATTCTATCTAGAGTCCAACAGGAAAATGCCTGAGAGACTGTCGACGGAGAGCGAGGTCCAACTCCACCAACCAAACTTTTTTACAGGTAGAAGAGAATGGCGGACGATGATGATAAGGAAGCAGCAGCAGATGTACAATATTTAAAAGGGTTGGTAGTTGGTATTATCATGCAGTAAAAATAACTATCTACTAGTTTCTTTCTGTTATTATTAGGCTGGATGGATGAATGAGACAACTATAATTTGAGTTCCTCTGTTTTGTTACGTATCGTATTAGCATCTACACAGATGGAAAATGAATTTTTGCAGGATATTATTTCACCGGGATAAAGTATTTTTCTTCTTTTTCTACAATAGTAGTAGTGAGCTAGAGAAAAGACTTGACGCAAAAAAATGATCTGCTGCGTTGTAAGTTGTTATTGTTGTCGGTCGTTATCGTCAACTGCAGAGCAGAAGAATAGATAGAGGTACGAGACGAGACGACCAACGAGATACAAGCGTGTAGTAGTGGACTAAAACCAAGTTAAAAAACTAACTACCTTTTTAACTTTGTTGCAGAGCATGAGCGGAGAGACAAAACAGAACTAAAATGATTTTCAGCTTCAAGGGATAAGCATACCTACCTTCCCAGTCAGTCACTCACCAGTTCACCATCACCATTCACTATGATTCATGCCATATCTGCGTCTGTGATTCTGTGGCAGCCAAGCTGTATCCATCTCCCCTTTTGATTTTTACTTTGTTCTTCAGTAAATACATCCTCAGCCACCACGACTACGACACGACGCGTTCTCGCGATTGCGATTGATGGTGAATGTTTATGTTGCATACAATGAGTGAGTGCTATGCGAACTATGCCAGCAACATTACCAATCTTCATTGTATATCGTCGTATCGTCGCGTTGCAAAATTGTAATCATTTTCCACCCCACCTACAACTCCAATATATTTTTTATTTTACCTTTTAAAAATAAAATCAACCCATCTTTTCCAAACGGTGACTTTTTCTATATTTTTTTGCTTTAAACTTTTAAGCCATAAATTGAATTGTCAACATTTAAGTTTCTGTTCAAGAGGTAATCCAAGAAGTATTATTCCCATCATCCTCATAATATTTTAAATTACCATCGATTCGAATTTGTGTGTATTGTATCAAACAATTAACAACCCTTCCTTCTCATTTTCCACAGTTAAATGCTAAATTTCTTGCTGACTAAGAAACTGATGGAATAATATTCAACGAAATTCGTTTCATCACTCACTGCATTAAATTACGTTTTTGCTTCAAACCACACATGTAAAAGTAATTTAAAATACTCCATGCGATTTACTTCCTGTCAGGTTAATGTTAATAGTAAACGATGTACGTATTGTAGCTATGCTCATCACCATTACATTATATAATACAGCATAAAATTTGATTCTGATGATGTTCGCATGCATTGGGGTGGCTTCATTTTTTGTCCTTTCGAGTCGAAATCCCGAAACGCCTTCACCCAAGTCACTAACTCTACCTCCCTCACTTTTGCAATAAGTTTGAAAAATGGTCTGTCGGGACTCGGGAGTAGCATGTATGAGATTGCAGGTTGTAGATTGTAGACAGACATAGTCTAATCCACATCTGCAAATTATTACAAAAGTAGTTAATTACACGCGTGGTTAAGGCAGTTAGAAAAGTAACAGCAACACAGTACAGAAAGAAATATAATTATTTTATCTCTTTTATGATATGATAGGATAGGAAAAGGAAAGAAGAAGGGATAACGAGCGAGGGAGTGCGTTTACGCTCTGGCTTAATTTCTATTTCCTTTTCCGATAAAGCAGAGGCAGGTGGTATGGTGGTGGTTGATACCAGTAAACCACCTACGATGATATCGTGTTCTTCGTAATCTATTGTTTTGTAACTTCAACTTCCTTTTTTAGATGATTCATCTATTGCCCATGTTAAGTATGAGTAGGAGCAAGATAGTATTATAAAAAATGGGCCGTTGTCAGTTAGGTTTTCCATTCCATGTAAAATTATGTAGCAAACGCATTTATTGGATTATGTCAGTAAAGCCTTTTTTATACCTGACTGGTGGTGCAACACATACGCACTTTTCTCAAACAAAGGAAACGTACATTGCTGTTTAAATACATAAATACTTGTATATCATTTAACCATTTCTGATTTCTGTGAAAGTCGAAGGAATGGCCGAATGGCGGACACCGGATATATTATTGGAAGACATCATTGAATTCGCAAACGGCAGAATGATTTTAGTTAGGATTCACTATTCTTAAGCCACATTTCAATGAATCAATGAGGAAGAAATATAAAATTTAAAAATGAGGCAATAACTATAGCACTGTATATTATATGAAACCCTTTGCCTCAATTCCGCAACTGAGTTTTTAATACTTTTATCATGAAAGATTTAAATAAGAATGTATTTTATCCCACGTTATTTAATTAATTCGATTAGTAAAGAAGGCTTGTTTTATCTTCATGATGAATTGCTAATAATTTGAATCACGGATATTTTGAAAGCAAAAGGTAAAATCGGAGGGGAAGTATTTATCTCTTGGCGTAGATTGAGTGTGTTCGTTGCACTAAACTCCTCAATCTACGATCTCTTGGTTAAAATACTTTACTTTATGGTCTACCTTAGCAATCATTCCCAATTCCAGGAATAGTGATAAGGTAGGACTAGGCGGAAAGCTTGCATGGCAATCAATGCAAAATAAGATGTATAATTAATTACAGTTGATATTCATTTATTTTCTGCAACAATATTTTAATTACCGAATTCTTTATTTACTGCCAAATGGTTTAAGACAAATGTTTTATTTCCTTGCATAGAAATACGATAGTGATAATATTAAAATAAGGTATTTCCCCAAATTCATGCAGTTTAAATAATATTCTTAAATACAGACAGGTTATTTTACAGAAATAAAACTGAGCACTACACACTAACTGGATCCTCGACAAGCTTGCTGTGGACTCCCCATAAATTCTGAAATATAAAGAACAATGACAAGGTAACATTAGTTAAAATACTATACTTATATTTAAGACAGCATCATAATAATACATAAGAAGCATAATTAAACTCAAGCTTCAATGCAAATTAACTGAAAAACTAAAAAGAAGTGTCAAAATTGAACAAACTATTATTCAATTAGTTCTGTGTTTATGTTCTATGGTAAATGTATAAACATTTTGTTAGAGAATAGAATTAGTAACTTCTGTTTTTACTGTCCTGACGCACTACTTTCTCCAACATAACATTTCACTCGTACACTCCAAACCAAAACCATTTACAATCAAAAACTATTTTACTAACAAAAATTAGAAACAAACCAAATGGCAAGAAACTCATCATCATCATCGTGTTTTATTATGATTTGGAGGAGAACAGTTTAATTTACCAGGTTCAGATTTTGATTTGCTCGAAGATTTTTTCTTACTCGTCGATTAGTCTACTATGGACAGAATATAATTCCTGCGTGATTACCCAAAAGCATTAATTAAATGGTATAATAACTTTTCTCTTTCATTTATACAAAGCGGCATAATTTTTCATGTTAATGTAATGTAATTAGCATTCATAAAATATAGTAAATATACCATATAAATTGT
>JAHZNJ010002863.1:0-21281 GCA_027744475.1 Lepidocyrtus cf. sotoi NNG-2020 | reverse complement strand
CATGGCTATCGGTCAACGCGTTCGACAGTTAGAGCACCGACGGACAGACGGACGGACGGACGGACAAACAGACTAATCGCATAACTAGATCTCCGATCTAGTAATAATTATTAAAAAGCTAAAGACTTGATAAATCATTCACTCGCTCATACACTCAACCATCATCATCATCATCATCATCAGCATCGTCATTACGAAGAGAGCAGCTCTTGAAAAACAAAAAGGGAACATGAAAAGGCTTAAACTTAAGAATATTATCTACCGAGAATAACTTTTGAAGTTCTTCTTGTTTCGTTTCATAATAATTTTGCAATCGTAGAATAATAACGATGTCAAGTACACACTTCTTGAAATCTGATAATTAGCAAGCCGATTGTAGTAAGACTTGAAGAAGGATTTATACTGAACTGGGCAACTATTTTGTGAATGTGAGTGAGTTTTCTTTCCTTTCCAGTACAATGAATTTTTTAATGTGTGTGAGTGTGACTCCGGCTCGTGCTCGTGCCGTGTGACCCATTTATTTTTTTATGAGTTTACAAAATACAAAACTAAATCACGTAGTATAACAAAGTACTTAAAAGCTTCAAGTTTCCGTCCACTTCCACTTCCACAGAAATACGTACACGAACACGCACGCCATTCATTCCATTCTACAGTAAGGTGTAGTTATAGTATAAAAAGGTCTTAATAATAATTACTAAAATTCCTGGGCTTTCTCTTCACAGCAATTATAAAGAAATAAAAAAGGAGAAAGAAGAAATTCTACACTTGAGAATGAGAATTTGTTTTGCTACGCAACTTTTTGCTTTTTGGTTGTTGGCCTGGCCTGGCCTAAATCTAATATTTTCTCCAAAAAAAAACAAAATATTTTAAATTTTTGTTTGAGAAAAAGTGAAAAAAATATGATTTTATGGTTGAACTAAAAGACGACCTTAAAAATATTATTATTGGAATTTACTTTACCTTACTTTATATACCTTATACGTTCCTCTTTTCCCTTTACATTCCATTCCCATTTCCCATCCCTTTTCCTATGCAGAAAATACGTACGCATACTATTTATTTTTTTAGTAATGGTAATATTTTCCCGGTAATAACTTCTTCGGTGGAAAAAAATAAGTTGTGGAAGTTGTTGTGTAGTATAAAGAAAAGGAAAACTCGCAGCAGCAGCAGCAGCAATATCCATATTTCCGCTTCAGGTTTTTCTTCTTGCTGCTGCTGCTTTTGGTTTCGCTGCTTGCGTTGCTGCTTCTGCTGCTGCTGCCGTTATTTTCTTCTTGAATGAATAAATAACAAAATAAAAACAAATTTTCCAGAAAAGAAATACCATTCCACTTGTTTTTTTTTCTTGGCCTGCTCTGCTGACCAAAAAAGGTAGATGGAGAAAGGAGGAGGAGAGAGAAGGGGAACTATGTAAAAGTAAAAAGGAATTTAACAAGCCCTACCGCACTACCACCACCACCACCAGTAACAACAACAACCGCACATTTTTTCTAGAAAAAAATATAAAAGAAGTTTTCTTTTTAGAAGAAGGAAAACAGCAGCAGCAGACACACAACCATCTACCCACATATTACATATTATATAAAAGTACTAAAGTACATAACCAGTTGAAGTTGAAGTTAAAGAAAGTTCCTATTTTTTGTTTGGTATTAGAAATGATGATGATGATGAATAGGATTCGATGTTGTTTGCATTATGCAGGTAAAAAAAATAAAGGTAAAAACTAGGTCGAGTTGGTTGCTGCTGCTGTTGTTGTGCTTTGCTATTTATTTTTTTTGGAAAAACTACTAAAAAGAGGTTTTTTCTTTTCTTAAAAGAATCGAAAGTGAAAGTGAAAGAAAACAAAGTTGCTTTTCCATTTTGCCGTGTGTGTAATGTAATGGAATGCAGCAAAGCGTAGTAGTAGAGAAAGGAAATAAAAGGAGAAAAACGGGAATCGAAAGAGAAAGAATAAAAATGCCTTCCTGAATTGGGCTGGTCTGGCTCTGGCGGCGTCTTCAATGAAATAAGTGAACTGAATACTTTTACCAGCAGCGTTACTCTGGCTGCTGCTGCTGCTGTTTCTGTTTTTTTTTTGCAATAAAATGCTTTTCGAAGAAGCCCATGATAATAATCATAAAGTATACAATTTAATATGATGTATGGGGAATGAAAATTATTCCCTTGGTCGCTACTATACAACCACCAGACCAAACTAAACATAAACCTTGCAAAAAATACATAAAATGAAATGAAATAAAGCAACAACAACAACAACCTTTACACAAGTACAATTTTACTCTCCTAAAGTACGTTTTTATATTTCCTTTTTTCTTTCTTACATTTTGCACGCGCCGTACGCGTACGCGTACGCACGGTCGCTCGTAGGTCCTCCTTCTTAATACCTTGTTAAGGAGGAGGAGGAAATCACTTCTGCTGCTGCTGCTGCTGTTACTCTTGATCCAAAAGGTGAAATTCAGTAATAAATTGTGAATTCACCACGCAGCATATATAAATAAACGAAACAATTCTAATTCTAAATTATCTAATTCTAAGCTTACATTTAATATTTAATGCTATTAATAGTAAACTGCAGTTAAAATTTTTAGATCCAATGATTTGATGTAGTTAAACAATTGTAAAAAATATTTAACCTTAAGCATTAAACTATTCACACAGCAATTAAATCAAATTATGGTGTGGTGTGATTCAGGAGTTATAAGCTGTTACAGTCTTCTTGGGGCTAAAATACAAAAAAAAATATAAACGATTTAGTTTTTTTGTTCTAGATTTTTAAGATATCATCATCATTTAAGAATTGATATAGTAATTAATCTGTGTTGTTTATTCTTACGTCTTTGTTGTCTTGGATCAATCAGTGGAACATAATTAGTCGCGAAACTGTTGCTGTTGCTTCAGCATTTCTTTTCTATAAGAGAAAGAGTAAATAATATATAATAAATAATTAAATACTAAATAAGCTACGTTACGTTAAATGTCTTTTAATTAACCATAAAAATGTTTTCCACACATCAATAAAATAATTCAATTTAATTTTTCTTACTTATTTTTAAGATCTTCTGTTATCTTGTCCTGAAAGGCGATATCAGCAGCTTCCACTTTCCGATTCCTAAAAAAAGCAATAAAATCATCAACAGCTTAAAAATAACTTTTCACCTTTTCATTAAAATTGCTCAGTTAAATTTTTAAACAGATTAAAAACTAAAAGTTAATTAAAAAGGCTTCCTCTTCCTACCCATTTAATCCGCTAACAAAACAATCCTGAAACCAACGATGGGTAAAAGGAACCCAAAGAAGCACCGGCTTGGAATAGAAGTTATTATTTTCCATCTTCTTTAATTCATATCGTATCGCAATGACCTAAAACAAATAATTGAAGTGTAAATTGTCTTTTTAATCTTAAATATTTTTGTGTGAAAAGCATAAAAAAGTTTTTACCTTGTCATCGTCTAAATACAGCCGAGAATTTCGGACAATGAGATGAATCAAAGGCAAATTATGGCCTTGTGAAGAAGCAGCTGCTGCTCTTCCTATCTCTATCTGTTCATAACTTTATAATAATAAATTATAAAAAAATTGTTACAATTACAATTAACCACAGATTAATCCATACCTTAGCAAAAACTATTATTGATGACATTTAAACATATTAATTTCACTCACCGGTTGTTGAATCTGTCGTTGAAGACGTGCTGCAAAAACTTTTCAGATTCTGGGTAATGTTTCCCGAAGTATTCTATAGCTTCTGGAGTAAATCTCTGCAACCATTCCCTCCTGATGACATTTACCTGTAAATAGAACCAAACATAGACAAAAATAAATATAATTAGTCAATGAATGACAAAAAAAATATTTTTACTGCTACTGCTACTACAACTAGTATTGAAATTGGAAGTTTTATATAAAATAAAATCGAGGAAAAGAAGTGTGTGTGTGCAGTAAAAAAACTTTGCTTACAAAGCCGCTCCAAGCTTCCCCAAAGACATTAGGTTCCGGGAGAAGTGCTTTTTCCATAGTATTTAACACCATATCGGTGAAAATTTCATTTGGGGAAGCTGTAAACAATGAAAGAATTGCTCCCATCGTGGTGTTCTTATTTTTTTATTTTGTTTAAAAAGTAAATCACCAAAAGTCACTTTCACTAATTCTTTAAAATTAAAATTCACTGGTGAAAAACAAACAACAACAAATAAACACAGTTGAATACAGCAGTGGCTTATTACGAACTGGAATAAGAAGAACGGATGAGCTATTTGGCCATGCTATGGTATTTGATAATAATATAATATAAAAATTACAGTGATGATGATGATGATTATCACTTGTCTTTGTTTGTTCCTCTTCATCATCCCTCCCAAATATTTTGTGGTAGTAAAAGCAGATTTGCAGAGAAAGAAGAAGACAGTAGCGTAGCGTGAGTACAAACGTGAGCTTCAGCTTGCGCTGCTGCATGATAAAGTGAGTCACTTAAGTGATCGAGTTTAATGAAAACACTTTTTGCATTGCATTATTGCATTGCATCTTTTATTTTTTTGTTGGTACCGTTCATGCTTGTTTAGAGTTTTTTCTGCTGATTTGACACGGCGTTGACGTTGACATTACATAACCATAACCATAACTACCCAAGATAAAAGTTTAAGATGAGCGATAAGAGATTATCAATTTTGTGGATAATAAATCCCAGACATGCTTACCATTAGCTTACATGTTAGGTGTTAGGTCTCTGTCTGATGATGATGATGAGGAAGAAGGGATTTGTGTGGAATTATTGCCCAATATTATACACAATATTAGAAAATTAGTCTTCTTATAAGAACTAAACTGTGTGCAAAATAAAAAAAACACGGATGGAATAGAATGGGTAAGAAAGAGAGAGAAACAGAGCGGGCACTGGCTCTGACAACTTGGAATTGGAATATTATATGAGCCATGAACACAAATTTTTTTGGCGGATTTCATTTTTCTTTTAGACATTTTAGTGTTTAAAACAGCTCTTCAACTTACTTCCCTGTATAAATGAACGAAAAAAAAATTGTTTGCTCTGATTTCATTGATTTCATTCATGCATTATAGCTAAACTAATATGCGAAGGGGTTAATGGAATGGGGCTTTGTGAAACAATAAATAATAGCCGGCAAGCAATAACCAATTCTATTCAAATTCTTATAATCAATTCAAAATTTAATGAGACATCATTCTTCATCACTACTAGAGAAATCTAACCGAAACAAAAAAGGGATTAAAATGAAATCGAAATATTCCGCTTCATTTTGTTTGTTTTTGCAAATATCATGAATACCGATCAGCGAAAGGATTAAAACTTTAATTAGATTTGGGAAGTTAATACCTAGTTCATTTTCATTTTATCATGATCATGCCATGCTACTTTTCCTACACTACACAAAACAGTATTAAAAACTCATTAAAATGAAAAAGCCCAGTCCAATTCGATACCGATTATTACAGATTTGATCATTATAATCAATTCATTCATTCGCAAGCTTAGTAATTAGTAAGTTTTAGCTTTTGTGTAAATAAATTCTTTGTTGCTATTCGTAATCTAATGATTTAACTACAAAAAGCAGGCTTAAGAATAAAATATCGGATATTAGGATGTGAATTAAAAATCACTTTTTGACTGGATTTTGTTTATGGTCGTTCAGCTATTGCTTATACGTACTTACTCTATCTGCACTTGAGCTTGTTTACATGAACCGGAAATGGCTTAAGAGTTGAGTTGCTGTTGTTGTTGTTTGCAGTGGTGTTATGGTAGTGGGACCAGTACCGGCGGTGGCAGTAGGCAAGTCAGTCAGTCTAGTCATAAATAAATTACTATCCTCATCCTCCACCTTATTTTTTCTCTCATGGCGATATGGCGATATTATGGCGTTACTACCACGGCAGCGGCGGCGGTAGCGTTTGATGTGAATGTGAGTAGGTATCTCCCATCATCAACGTAATCATCATCATCATCAAGACCACAACAACAAAACTTGATTTGATTGGAGTACTCGTCAACTACTTACCTGCTTCTCCTTGTTAACCTGAAGAAGAAGAAGAAGAAGAAACTTAACTCTTCTCTCTAGAAAACGGTAATTTAAAGAAAGAAAAAAATAAAAAAGCAGTGGGGTAGTAGTACTGACTGACTTCACTTGACTTTGACTTGTCTTCAGGTTAATCATAATAGTAAATAATGATGATGATTATGATGATGATTGAGTTGAGTGGGTTGTGTTGTGATTTTGAGTGAGTGAAGTGAGCTGTGCGAATTAAATAGACACTGCACAGCACTGCCTGGGAAAAATTTACTCATAATCATAACCATGATATTATACTTATTTATGCGAATCCGATCCGATAATAATTTTATGTGACTTGTGACTGTGTGACTGAGACTGTGACGTGACCGTTTTTTCAGATATGCTTCCTCCAAAAAGGCTAAAGGCTCTCTTCTTGCAAATTGTCGTTGTGACTAAGTACGTACGTACGTACGCTACGTGCCCTACAAATTCCTCCCATCTTATCTTCAGGTTTGCAAATTTCCTCCATTCCATTACATCCACCACACACACTACCTATTCACCCTATTATGTATGTACATAATATTTCATTATTACTAAAAAGTTGCAGGGAACAAAATCCTTACGACGACGATGAAGAGACGAAGACAAAGTCTCTTGTTCCGTTCCGTGTGTGATGATAATGATAATGACGAGGAATCGTATTATGGTGGCAGTGGCAATAGTGGCAGTCTATAAAGTAAATCCTTCTCAGTTTTTTAAGTAGGAATTTGCCTATGGCAAAAAAAAGCCAAGCCAAACCAAGAAAAGCTTACCTTGTGAAAGAAAAATCTTACACGACATATTATAAAATAACCGACCGAGAGGAGAAAAAAAAATAATCCGACATTCTGGCATAGGTAAGCTCATTTCTTTCGAATTTTTACTTCATAAAATTTTTTCTTCTTCTTCTGCTGCTGTTGCTTTTGCTTTTGCGTGCGATATTTTTTTTCGCGTTACATACGTACATGACATCGACAACGCATCGTAGCAGCAGGATTAAAAGTAATGAGTTGAGTTGACTTGAGTGAGTGAGTGATACCTTCTCCTTCCTCTCGTCATCATCATCATCATAATCATCATCGTCGTCGTCACAACTTCAGTTACGAAAAAAAAGAATAAAAATTTATCTAACGAAGAAGAAAAAGAAGAAGATTCTCATTGTTATACTTATATTATGATGATGATGATGATGATGATTTCTTTTTCCGGATGCTTTACAACAAGTACTACGAAAGCTTGTTTGCTTGTTTGTTGCTGTGAGCGTTTTTGCTTTGTTAGATGGATAGTTTGCTGCTACTGAATATGGAAATATATGGATGTTGATGATGATGATTATTATTATGTTGGTAGTAATAATAAGTAGTTAGTTTTTTTTCTTTTGCTTTTTAATAGACTTTCTGTGCGAGAATAATAATAGCACAATACAATGCTTAATGATGTAGTTAGAGCAGGGCGTTTGAGCCTTTCTTGAGTCTTCTTATTTTAGAAAGAAGAATTTTTTAGAGGAAAAAAAAGAAATTGAATTGAATTTGGGACTGCGGAGTGCGGGGCGGGGGTAGAGTCAAAGGAGCTCTCAGTTTGCATCCTTTTCTTTCTCCTTCTTCTAGAGAAAAAGTAGATTTGCCTGCGAAATCTGAAGAATTGAAGTGAAGAATTGCTTACCTTTTTAACCCTTTTTTTTAGTAAAGCTTTGATTAGCTAAATATGATATTTATGATAGATTATAGATCATAAATTGCTCGTTTATATTTTATCGCATATTGATTGAAATTATTGTTATTATTGAAGAAGAAATAGAACGAAGATTATGTGAGAATATTTTGTATCGATAATAATGATCATTGTTGATATGAGGATGAGGCTGATAATAATAATTTATAAGTAGGTAGACTCAATCAAACCTAATTTGATGATAAAATTGATAAATAAAAAATAATAATAAAAAGATAAGATTAGCTGCGCTCATTAACCATCTCCATCATCATCATCATCACCACCGGTGTAATTCATGTGTAGGGTCTTCTTCCCTTCCTTTCTTTTGAAGACAATTCCAATAAAAGTCCTTTGAGCAAAAAAGACGAAGACAAAAAAGCAGAGCAACAGTAACGAAGAAGATCCAATTGGCGTAATAATGAATGATTGTTCATTTATTCTTTGATATGATTTCGCAACAACGTTTTAAGTTAAGAACGAAATCTGATGATTGATTTATTTGTCAAATTAGCAAAATCGCCGCGCGAAGCGAAAAGCAACACAAACTTAATTCACTGATGAATGAATTCTTTTGTGTATTATATTGCTGCGACTGCGACTATTGCCTTGTTATTGCTGGGAAGATAAGATGGTTGAAAGATTATCTTCACCATCATCAATATTTAAGTTCTAAAATTTAACATTTTTAAGTTTATTTTTATTTATATCTTTGTAATATAAAGTAAATAGTAAAATGTAAAAAAAGTGTTTTAGGATAAAAAACAAGATCCGATCTTAAGAATTAATGATGAGATATTGTACACCTTTGCTCATCATCATCATAATATTATAGAATCTTCCAATTTTCTACGTTTTTACACGAAAAAGGTCAATTTTCATCGTGTTGATGATCAACATCATCGTGTGTTTATTTAATCAAGCTTCTCACAGCCTCAGTGCTTTGCATTTATTTTTATTTGCCACGTACGTACGATCTCACCGTCCTTTACTATTTCATTCATAGAGCAGTAAAATTTTTGTATTTACATTGTTCTTCTTTTTTTTAAACAAAATAAGCATAAAAAAGAAAAACCGACCGTGTTCCCCGACTGCACATTATTTTCTCCTCCTAAAAAGATGTGATATGATACAAACACAAAAATATACATACAATATACCATAATAACAAACCGGAAGGAAGATGAAGAGAAGAATACTTATGCCGCTCACAATCAATAAAATATTTATGACTCACCGGGAAAAAACATCCCATCATCTTCCCTTTTTATTAGCCGTTCAAACTCAAAAGCTGCAGCTGCACACAAGAAGAGAGTACAAGTACAAAACTACTACTACAAAAAAAAATCCAGCGGCATGCACTGAAGAAAATAATGATGTGAAAGTAAAATGCTGAAAAGGAAAGCATTTTTTACGAACTTCCATTTCGTTTTGTTACTACGAATTGGGAGTGAGTGGAGTGGAAGTATAGCATGATAAAAAAATCTGACTGTAAATAATAAAATAAAATTGTGCGTAAAGTAAAAAAGTAAGAAAAGAAATTTTTGATATAAAATTTTATGATATTGATCAAAAATGGCTGCGAACGCTAAAGCTAAAGTAGGAACATGGGAAGTACTAAAAGAGGAAGAAGAAGTAAAATGTAAAGTATTATGTATTATAAAAAACTCTAGACTCTGGATGATGTGAGCAGGAGAGTAAATAAAGTAAAATAAAGTAGAAATTGAAACGAAACGAAAGAGTTTCTGGTACATTGTAAAACAAAATGTAAGTAAAAAGTAAATATAAAATTAACCTTCTTAATAAAGTTTTACTTTATATCTGCTTTAGCTTATAATAGCTTCAGCCAGAGCCACGGTTTATATTGTGCATTAGAGAAAAAAGATCCCGTTTAGTTTTTTTCCTGCAAGGCCAATACCAAACCAAATACCATGCACATGGGTCTAGGCATATGTTTCAGTTTTTTAGAGTGAAGCGCAAGCAATCATATAAGAAACAAAACAAACCAAAAAATACTCATCATAATCATAATAATAAACATTCTTGATTTTGATTTTTAAAAAGATGTTTGATATTACGTGGTGAATTCGAATTGACGTGTAGCTCTGCTGCGCTATTGCTCTTTGCTATTGTGGTATTATGATTAAGATTAAAAATGTGCAGTGCGGTGCAGTGGCAGCAGCAGCTGATGATGATAAATTCCTGAAAAACCTGAATTTTCTTTCTCTTTAGCGCTAGATAGATAGAGGAAAAGAAAATTATTGGCAAAGGCTAAGGCTACGTAAGTTAGTAAAGTACACGATGTACAGTAATAAAAAAGAATTGTTGAATCTTGATCATCGCGATTGGCAAAGTAGATTAATTGATGTGCGTTACGTACCCTAATAAAAATTGCAAGGGTAGACTAAGTAGCAGCTATTCATCATTGAAAATTATCATTATTATTATTATTACTATTATAAAATACAATAGTACGTTGGATACAGTTTATTGCATTGCATTGAAAAAAAACCATGATTGATTTTGTACATGAATGAGCACTTTAAAATTGATTTTGAAGAAAAGGTTGAAGCGAAGTTGGCTTTTAATTAATTACCAATTACATTATTCTTTCTTTCTTGTGAATTCTTCCAGGTGCCGTTGCTTTCCCGTTGCCAGGTTGCCACCCAGGCGCTATTTTGTTCTTATTGCTGAAACGATACCATTGACCCGATTTAAGTTACTTTACCGCCATAATAACAAAGGTAAGAAGAAAAAGAAGTGTTTGATTTATTTAAGTTTGAATTCATTTATTAACTCATTAATTAAAAAACTTTTCTTACACTTATCCTCATACTTACTTAATCGAAGTATAAAAAGCATAAACGTTTAGGTTAAAAGCATTGAATAGCTAATTATATTCTTATTTATTTAGTATTCTAATGAAGTAATTCATTAATCAGGGATTTTATTATTCGCACTTTACTTTCATAATTACTTTCTTCATACAAAGCTGAAAGCTCACAAAAATATATTATTGTAAAACTTTTAAATACTAATTGTAAGCTCGTACGTGTTTTAGCATTGCAATATTTTCAACCTTTCTTCTGAAGAAAACAAAATAACAACACAACACAATCCTCATGAATTTGATTTATTAAATTGCCTTAAGGAAAAAACGGAAAATGTTGTTTTTTTTTTTATTTTTTAATTCATTTTTGGACGTTACCTTATTACTTATGTAGGTAATGTAATGCAATGTACAAAATTGCAACGTAATATAACGCAACGTAACGTCGTTATGTTTTTCAGCACAGTACTTACTTAACTTCTTAAGCAGGAATATTATTTTGCAGTAGCGAACAATAAACCATGTATGAACATACAGAAACATGATCTTTATTTTTGAAAAAAAAACAAGTCTTTTCTCTTCTCTACGTCTTCTTCAGATTAAGTTGAATCGTTAACCTTCTAAAGTGAGTAAGTAAAGTAAATGGATGGACCTATACCTACCTAAAGTAACAAAGTAATCTGTTATGTCACGTCAGGTAAAAACTAATTTTTTTAGCAATGCAAAAATGCAATGAACAAACTCAACAGCACAATAATGCAATGTGTTTCAGCAAAAAAAGATTATTATGCACAACTTGATTGACCGCTACGTAAAAATTATGCTGCTATGGTTTCTGTTATAGTATCATGTCCGTGTGAAATGAAATGAAATGAATCATCGTCGCGTCGTAGTCGTGGGTAATACCAAATACCAAACCACCACCACCATCGCCACAGGTGCTGTTAGGTGTAAAGGTTAAGGTTAAGTATTGTAGAAAGAATGGTCATTTTTAAAGTACGATGATGATAATGATGGTGGTGGTGGTGATGATGAGGTGTAGAAGATAATTAGAATTTTTTTGTTGTAGGATGAGATAAAGAATATTGAGGGAACTACTACAAACAAGTAAGTTTAAGTTCATGCGGCTATGCCTAATGCCTACTTACGCAAAATTGTATTATAAAATTAATAATTTAAGACTGCGCCAAATAGTTTAATATTTTAAAACTGTATTTTTTATGGTGGTTAGAATTAAGCGGAAATTATACTTTATGTTTGTAAGTAGTTATGTTAGAGACTCTAAGCTTAAGATTTAATATTTTTTAAAAAGGATTGGAAAGTTTCAATGCGTTCCGTTGGTTAATTTTGGCTTATGCAAAATCGGTATGTTTTTGCTATACTCGTAAAAAAATCGTCGATCAGTTTGGTAAACCAAAATTTAAAACTAAAATCATCATTGAACCCCGCCAGTTATAAAATACTAAAGGAAAGAAGACAAAATTTTCTTTGAACAGGAACACCAACTTCATTACATTTCGTCTTTACATTACATACAAATTGCTTATTTGTATAGAAAACCCCATTTCTCCACAAATTACAAATTAGTCATATCATTTTTCCTCTGTCAAGAAAGTCAAGAGAAAAAAGGGTGTGTTTGCTTAATAAATATTAAAGAAAGAGACACTGCACTGCACAGGGAGCGAGAAAAAAAGAGAAACTGTGAAACGCGAACTATGTGACATGGACCCTCTTCTTCATTTTCTTCGCCTTCTTCTTATAAATATTTGACTTCCTCTTTAATGTTTTTTTTCAAGAAGGAGCAGCACCGAATGTCTAATAAGTCCTAGCCAAGCAGCAGGCGGTACAAAACGAATCTCTTATAAAAAAAATCTCTCTCTCTCTCCGTCCGTCCTTTCGATCTGTTTTTGACTGCTACTTGCTGGTAGCTGCTTGTTACGTACTCAACTTGATTCATTTTTTTTATTAAGAATTAGCACGTTACATTATATAAAAAAACTTACATAACGTAACGTAAGTAAGTAACTGCGCAAAAAATGCTAAAAATGTGGAAAAAGCTTTCATCTTAATATTGAAGGGAAAAAACGAGCTCAGGATTATATCAGCAGCAGCAGCAGTAGAAAGATTTAAGTGCTTGACTTGACACCATACCACGATTAGATTTTTTTTCATCAAAGAATAATAATAAGACGTCTTCTTCTTCTCCGATCGTCGTCCCTCCAATTCCAAACCCAATATTTCTCTTTCTCATTCTCCTCAGTCAGTCAGTTATCTCCAACAGAGCAAAACTAATTCGAACTTGGGAAAAATTAATGATAATGATGAGGAGGAGGATGATGATGATTTTTTTTTCTTTTTTCGTTATACTGAAAAAAACGTGATCACGTTCAGATCAGTTATGATGATGTTGAAATAAGAATTACATAAGAATAAGATTTAATGAATAAGAAATATTATCTTATCCCATGCATGTATTTTTTTCGTAGCATTTTATAAAAATAAGCATAAACCCTTTACATGTTATAAGAAGCGATCTTGATAAAAAATAACGAAACTCGAGACTTTTGAAGAAATATGCCGAAAAATCATGCTTATTTATTTATTCCAAGAATCGTTTTTTTCTTCCACTTCGATTCCAATTCAATATCCACCCACCCTTTTCTTAATGATATTGACATGATAATGATAATGATGGAGCTCTATGATAACGTTTTTATTGCTTCCGCTCTCTCTCTATATATATTTTAACTTTCTCTCACTCTCTGGAACTTTCTTGAGCTACAGTACATAATGGTGATTGAAATTGAATCGAATCGTGGAAGAAATCAAAGTAAGGTGTGGATGGATGTAATCAGATAAATAAGCAGCATTTATTGCAGAAGATTTTATTTTCCCATTCTCGGGCATTGGATTGCGTGAATGAATTACATTGCATTGCATTGCATTTTGAAATAATCTTCTTCCTTTCACTCACTTAATGCTATAATGATATAAATTTTTCTCCTTATTTTAATGAGATCGAATTGATCGATATAGTTTTATTTTTCACCGACAACGTCCGTATTTTTTGACGTGATGAAATATAAATCTGCAGTGATGCAAAAAACGTTTTGGGGCGGAAGGAGGAGAAAAGAAAAAGCAAAAAAAAAGAAAGATTTTCTCTTTTTTATCATCATCGTCTGGGTCATAACATAACAACACTTTTAAAAAGAAAGTGGAAGAAGTAGAAAAGAAGAAAACGCCCAGAGTAGAATATTTTTTTACGTTTACTTCCTTAAAAGATTCCCTCTTCACGGATAAAATAAAATATGGCGTTGCGTTTCGTTGCGTTAGGTATTTGAAGACGATATTATAGTTTCCGGTGGGGCGGGAATGCTTTTACGATATACGGAACGATAGAGAGAGAGAGAAATGGAGAAATAAAGATTCCATTTACTAATTTTTTTATTCCTTAAAGTTATTTGGTTGTGAAAAAAAACACGTTTCAAAAATACTTTATAATTTATATTTGACAAAATGTAAACGAAATTTAAATTTGTTGCCTTGAGGCGCTTCTATAATGCTTCTAAGCTGGAATGAAAAGAAATTTCCAAAAAATAACCAAAAAAATACGTTTTTCACGATAAAAAATACTCCTTCCGGTTTCCAAGCAGCAGCAGCAAGAGTCTTGCTGTTTCTGTTGCTTTGCTGCCAGTTGGAATTTCCGCCAATGAAATTCAGGTTAAAGCTTTTCCTTAAAGGCGCATCAGCAGCATCGAAGAAAAATCTCTATTTTTGTCGTTGTCGTTGCCATGCACCGTCTTTGCTATTATTGATGAATCTAAATCATTTTTCACTTTTGCAAATGTGTGTCATGCCAAAGAAGAGTCATGAGTCATAATGTGTACATCATCCAATAAATTTTAATATTTTTGTTTTTTACTTTGACTTAACTTGCGAAAGCAACCCAACAGGATTTTTAAGATACAAGGAAAAAGTATGACATGACAGCTTACCTAATAATAATAGTAATACCCGAGAAAAACGAAGTCAAGAGAGACATAGAGAAAGAAAAGAATAATAAAAAAGAGTCTCTTCAACTTTTTTTTTGTTTCAGCAAAGTTCTTTTTTTGTTTTACCATTACCACCCACATTAAACATCAGAAATGTCATTGTTCTTTTGCAAAGATGCGATTATTATGACAATCGTCGTCATCATCATCATTAACCATTATAACCATTTACCATTCATTATTCGTTATTCGTTATTATTACCCTCCGCTGCTGATAAGTAAGTAAGTAAGTAAGAAATAATTCTTCAAGCAGAAGAGATTATATTTGTACTTCTTCCTGCTCATTCTTTGTTCTTCTTCGTTCCTTTTCTTATGAACGGACGATGCGACGATGCGAAGTTTTAAAAAAAAGTCGTTTTCAACTTCTTCCTCTCCTCTTCATTTTTTTTTTTGAAAAGTGTTCTAGAGCAATTGCCAAATTACTTATTTTGTAAAGCTCCAAAAAAAAATCTTCTGTTCTGCACAAAACAGAGACATAATATAAGAAAGGAAGAAGAAAAAGACAAAAGGGAATTTACTTATTTGTTTTAGCAGTAGAAGTAGTGGAAAAGAAAAAAAGTTTTACACATGATCCACTCACTCACGGCTCGTCTGCTTTTGCTTCTGTTTCTTTCTCTGCATTTTACTTTTTTTTCTTCTACTGTCAAATAAATGGTGGTGGTGGTGGCTGTTTGCAATTTAAGAAAAAAAGAAAAGAATGAACTCATAATAATCCATCTAATCTTGACGTTCTGTAATGTTCGCCAACAGCAGAGCAGCACCAGCAACGGAAATATAAATGCAATGACAATTTTTGTTTGTAAAATAAAATTTCGTATAGTTTGGTAGTGTGATATATAAGCTTAGCGAATATATATATCTGCATACAGAAAACGGGAATGGAATAATCATGTAGTGCTCTGCTGTTGTGATGATGATGATGTGAATGCGATCTGGGGAAAAAAACTCTTCAGTTTTTTGTTCATCGCTTCTTCTTCTTCATGAATCATGGCAGGAGCATCAGCAGCAAGCTTGCTGAAGAAGAAGAACAATAGATTTATATTACTTACTTGAGCTAAGCTATCTTCTATCCGAAATTTTTGCTATTTTGCTATTTTGCAGATGCGAAACAGATGTACTATAATTTTTTTTATAAAGGAGAGTAAGTACGTTAATGTATTACAGAAGAGAATAAAACGGAAATGCTCTTCTCTCTCACACTCTCACATCACATTGATCACTTCTCTTCTAGTTCTAGTGCCTTAGCTTATACAGCATTAAGCATAAAAACGTAAAATGTTTTAAAATACTTTTTTTATTATTATTTCTCCTACATTTTCAACTCTAGAATGACGACGATGATGTCTAAATGATCTTATAAAGAGTCTAAAGGGGAAAAAATTATGTATTTGTCTTACAAAGTCTGATGTAATAAACTCCGCAATATTTTTCTGAAAGTTGAGTTGAGAAAGTGAAGAAGTAAAAGAAGATTTTTTTCCGAAGATTTGAAAGAAAATTTGAACAAAAATTGTGCTATTTTTCAATATATTATTCTGTACACAAATATGTATTATGTAATATTGAATATGTGAATATGGCTGCTATAGTGTAGTGCAGGCAGTGCAGATGTCATTTTCTATTACGTAGGTGAGTTACATCATTACATTTTACATTACATCACATCACATCACATCATCAAGAAAAAAGAAAACAAGAAAAAAATGTTTTCCCGAACTTTGCCTAAGAAAAAAGGAAGAAAAGTGTGAATATTGGAATTGGAAATGTGTAGACGTAGAGTGGAAGTGGAAATGAAAATGGAAGAAGCTTAATACGTTTTTGCTTCCTCGGTATGTATGTATGTAACTAAAGACAGTAAAAAATTGAGTATTTTGCTTTATTTCTAAAAATGTTGGCTGCTGATGCGATTCTATTGCGATATTGCAAGTGAAAGTGAAGAAAAGTAAAAAGGAATATTATAAGGATGATGGTGATCATCTCTTTCAAATACTTCTACATTTTTGCTAAAGTTTTACAATGCATCACACCATGAATATTCCAATTTGTCATCCTGACTTAAACTTCGACTCAGACTTCTTTTCCTTCCTTTTGTTGTGATGGTGATAGTGATATCACAGCAGAGAGATAGAATGATGAACTATATTGAGCATTCTATAGAAGCCCTGCCTGCTTTGCCAGTTTGCAACGGTTAATAAGAAAGGATTGTGCTTATTTTATTCGGATTTCGGTTTTTTTTCGCTTGAATTTTATTATAGTAATGCGTGATTTTATCCCGTCAAAGGATTTGGGAATTGGGAATTGTCTCTGCTTCTGCCATCGCTTTGCTACTCTGCCTGGTTTTCAGAGCAATTAACATTTTAACATTTTTTTAGATTCAACAGAAGTTCAGTAAAAAAAAAGGAAGATGAGGTAATCCTTGATCATGATGTTGACGATGTTGATGATCAGGATCATGATCGACTGGGTTTTCCTTTCTTTAGTGACAGCTCATTTTTTTCAAGGAAGGAAAGAGAAGAGCATTTAATGATTTAAGATGTTTCTGATTCGCGGTGGTGATGATGACGATCATTCGGTGATTTGTTTGAGGAAATATGTTAGGCATGCATGTCTGTGTTGAAATTGATGAGAGCCATGAATTAAACCTAAATACACGTGTGCTCATACTTATTTATCTTGCAAATAAATGCGATGTAACAAAAAAAAGAAAAAAAGAAGAAAGAAGACGTTTATTTGGCAGAAAGAAAAAAACTTCTTCCGAATAGTGTAGATCCACATCAGAAGTTTGCAATAACATAATAATCCACATAAATACTCATAATCGTCGCATCGTCGTCTTAGAGATTTTAAAAAATGGTGGTAATATGATGGTAACGTTTTGCTTTGCGAATTAAACACAAAATCTTTTTCGCTTTTTTTGCAAATATTAGTAAACGTTATATTATTCTTCTGTGCTTTAATAAGTTGGATTGAAAAGCGTTGGAGGACTCTTAATTAGTAAATTGACAAAACTTACAAATATTTTTTCCACAAAAAAACTTTTGTACATAATACATAAAAAAATAATGTTTCTCCATTCAAATTAGTTTCCTTCTATCCCCTCTTTACATTTTCTCTGTAAACTCTTCCAAGAACGGCAAAACCGCATCCTATTCCATCGTTTTAAAAAAATATATTTTGGAAGGAAAAAGTAAGTTTGGATAAAGTAAACAAAGATTGTGTTTTTTATTCCAAGACAAGCTTATATTTTTTCACCTGAATGATACGATATGATGATGATGATGAAGTAAAGTATGGATGTAAAATACTCGTGTAGATAATAATATAATATAATATTGCATAACATCTTTCTTCTCTGAACTTCCGCTACTGCTGCTGCTGCTGCTGCTCGACTATTTCAAATTTTCAAGTGAATTCAAGCACATAAAAGATATGTGGAGGAAGAGAGGATAATACGGTTTTGCTCGGATGAATTTTATATTATGATGATGGAGATGAGGATGCGATGATGTTGTTGATGCTTTTTTATGATCTTCTTAAAAAAGCTTTATCCGGCTAAACTAAACTACGACGACGACGACACAGAAAAAATGGAGTAAAAGTAAAGCTTTCCTCCAACACCACCACCACCACCACCACCACCATCTCCACCTTTTGTACCTTTTTTACGTTTACTCCATAACAGCCACCGTGTGCATCATCTCTTTCTTATAAAACTTCTTTTTTCCCCTTAAACATTATTATGAAAAGTAAGAAGAAAAGTAACTCTTCCGTTTCTATTAAAAGAAGAGAAAGATAGAGATAGAGAGTTTGCAATAATATATAAGAAACCGTTTTCGTCTGCTTGTATACTCCTTCCTTTTCCTTTTAGTCGCCTTTTCCCATCATCATCATCTTTCTTTCTCTTTCCTTTTGCTTTTCTGTGTTGGAGCTTGGAACTTGAATTTGGAGTATTTTATATTTTATACTCCATTTTTTTTTGGTTTGGAGGAGCTTATTTTCTTCTGGTTCTACCTTACTTTTTCCTACTCACTCATCCGATTTGATGTACTTTTCAATGCTACACGCTTACTTATTATTATATGAAAGATGCTTAAGAAAGAAAACAGTAAAATGCTTACAGGTAGAAAATGAAGAAAGAAATTCATTTTTAGTTTATCCCAACAGGATTTTTTACCTCCAAAAACTCTAAAAACACCTCCACACTTTGCACACTTTGCACACACACACAAAACAACTCACGCCATAAGATTTTTACGACGTGTTGAAAGTAAAAAGAAGAAGAAAGTTGAGCTGAAGGGAATTCTCCGAAAAAAAAACCACCACCACCTCAGTGGAAAGATAAGATAAGAAGCTCGAATGTTCCTTAAACATAAAAATGAGCATTATTATTACTATTATTATTATTATTATTATCGCCGTCTATGTCGTCGTCGTTTCGTTTTCGTGTGGTGATATGATGATGATGATGATATGCCCTTGTGAAATTTTATCGTCTCGCCACCGTTGCAGTTGCCATGGAACTTATATGATGATAAAGAATGTCGTGTTGCATGATAATAATGCTGCTGGTGAAGTTTTATGCAAGGTCATGCCTTGTTTTAGTGTTTATGCTGATTTTAATAAACTTAAAACGTTAGTTCTTATTATTATAGTTTTTTGTTCTCAATGAAATCTCAAATTTTTTTTACAATTTGACAGTTGTTGTTTTTTATTTGAAAATAATTAGACATTACTAATACATACAAATTTAATTTCAAATTCATAAAAAAATTTTTTTTAAATTATAAATGTATTTTCGTTTTTATTTTTTTTATCTGTTCGCTGGTTGCTGGAAGGGATATGTATAGAAGAGAACAGATCCCCAACGCAATATTTAAGAAGAGCCATTGGAGACACTTAAAAAACCCAGAGCCAGCATCCAAGAATAGAGCTGATGCCTTATCCATGTGGTTAAGGATTGTCTGGTATGATTCCCACGTTTCGGGGGGCAGTGATGAAGATGAAACCGGCACTTCTGGCACCGGTGCAGACAGTACAGCACCTGCTATACAAAATAAAATGAAAAACGTTACTGATGTTTTTAACATTTTTTTGTTTTTTAAAAAACGTTTTTACAACTTTTTTTTATGAATTTGGGGAAGCTTTAATTTAGCTGCTGGTCGAGTTAAAAGTAACTTTAAAGAAATCTTGCTGCTGAAGGAAGACGAAGAGTAAAAAAATTGGGAAGGTCATCCATCATATCTTCTGATATATTTTTTATTACTTCAATTGTGTTTGTGAAGGTTGTCTTCGTACAAAGGGAATCGAATGGGCTATTATTTTTAATGTGATTATTGATTAAGCAAGAATCACGCAAGAATTAAGCAAGATTTATACAAATGACAAACAAATGCTTAAAGATTTCAGGGTCGAAATCTTAGTTTTGCGAAATATTATGCAATCGCAATATAAATGCTGAGGAAGAGAAATATTCTCATTAATTTCCGGGTTTCAAAATTTTCGAATCATTTTCGGATATTTTTTATGAACTTTTTTTGTTAGATGTTTTTCTTTGAAGAAGAATTTCATCGAAATTTAAAGTAAACTTCATTTTCATTTAAAACGGAAAATTTACTTATTTTCCCCCCTCTCTCTCTCTCTCTCTCTTTCTCGTTATCTTTCACTTCAAAAGAAACAATTGCCATATTATGCCATGTGCTCGTATGCATAATATGCAAATTGAATTAACTAATCAGAGCTGTATGTACATACGTACGTACGTAACGTAATAATAAAACGCTGACTGACAACAACAGAAGCTGAGCACCTGCTGAAGGCGTTTTACAAAAAAAATCTCTGCACATTTAAAACTTTTTTTTTGCTTTGTTTTCATTTCCTATGATGATGATTACAATGAAGATGAAAATACAAAATAGTCATGAATTATGATCAATGATCTGTTCCCTATTTGGTTAGTTAGTTTCATGTTTTTGGGCTATTGTGCTATTTTTATTATTCCACGTATTTTTTTTTGAAAGTCCCACTCTTACTCTCATCATCATTATCATCAATAACATGCAAAATATGTACGTACGTACATATTATTTTGTTTTAATTAAAATGTAATTAATGATGACGATGATGAAAATGAAAATGAACGAAATTAAAATTAAAACAGCAAACCAAGCATTCTGTAATGTTCCTTAAGGCAAGGAAACTTTCCAGATGGCAGCAGGCAAGGCAGAAAGAAGTGAGCGTGTGTTGTACGTAGTAATACAGAAATCAAAAGCGTCGCATTATTGCAGCAGCAGGAATGGATGGAATGGAAAATGTTCATTCAGAAGAAGTGAAGTGGAAAGAAACAAAAAAATTCTTATTATTGGCTTCTCATATGACGAAGTATACAACAAAATACAGAATAATGAATGAAGTTTTGTTTCAAATTGTTACGGAAGTTAAGTTATAAGTGGAATGAAATACTTTAAATTGTATGTAATAAAAAAATTGTTGTTTTTTTTCCTAAGAGCTGAACTGAACTAAACTGAATGACTTTTAATCTCGAGTTCGGTTCTGAGGTTCTGGAATGATTCATTACAGAATTAGGATGTAGGATGGATGGTTGGTTGTTGGGTTGATGAATGACATAAT